>JAQFXM010008329.1:0-10803 GCA_034693345.1 Entomobrya multifasciata | reverse complement strand
AATTTCGATATAAATTTGCCTCGGTCATAACCATGTCGTTAGGAATCCCCCTCCTTGGGATTTTTCTCTGTAAATTGAAATGTTTTGAGGTTGCGCATCTTGATAAGCCACATGGGCACCAAGTGCAGGACCATCGTATCAAAAGAATTGCCCATGTCAATGAATATCCCGTGGAGTGTTTCTATTTGATTTCCACAGTCCAGTGATCCGTTGGAGTTTTAATGGCCTTGAACTCTCTCCACTGAATTTTCTCGAATTTCTTGCCAATGAATTGAAATCGACGAGAGGAGGAGCCTTTGCCAAAATAGGATTTCCCAGAAATATCGAATTTGTCGGGAACAACCTTACGGACTGCGGCGTCCCTTACCTTGCAGACTAGACGACACCTAAGAACATCTTTCACTGGGAATCCATGAAGGCCTTGTTTCTCCCAAATGGATACTGCCACAAGTGGAAGCACATCTTCAAAAAGGTAAGCAGTCCTTTTAGGTGCCATCAGATTCTGGAAAAGTACCTACTGATGCGTTGATCAGATTCTGATAGTCCTTAGAATCTTGTTCCAGCACCATTTCAGCTATGAGTTGACAGATCTTTAGAAAAACACAAAATAAAAAGGGATAATTATTTTTTTAATGGGGAAAAATTGATAAGTCTGTGGCACCAGCATTGCGTCTACCTTCCACCACTAACAATAAAAGAAAACCTGATGACGATGAAGGTACCAGTATATTTCAGCAGATATACCAAATCTTCCAGAAGCGTCAAAGGAATGCCCTCATCGATGACCCAGTCGCCATCACCTTTCTCCGGGAATGAGGGTTTGGAATTTGGATCAGCAGTTTTTCAACGGAGGCAAAGTTCTTGCATGAGGCCTTCAGCCTGACGATCCCGACTTTATCCGAAATCCGAATTCCCAAATATGTGGAAAGAGGTCAAGAATCTGAATATCCTATCCAAATTCAAACTATTTTGAGGATCATTCCAAGTGTTCATACTTTGGCTCAAGATCCCAACTCGTATCTGGATTTTAAAGATGATCCCGAAGCTGTTGGAATGAAAAGATGTGGTAGAATAATGGTTTAAGTCATGACATGACATGACACGCAACATTTTGTCCACTTCCTGTTATGCATTAAAATGTATACGTTTTTAGGATTGATTAAAAAATTGAATTGTAAATTATTTGCAAAAATTAGCCAAACATTCAATTAAAATATTTTCATCAGTCAAAATCCAAAAAAAGCTTAAATATTTTGCAAAATGGTTGACAAACCAGAATTGCATTTACCATTCACCTTTCTCGAAGAGTTAGGTTTGGTTGGATGAGCAGTTTTTCGATGGAGGCAAAGTGCTTGCATGGGACCTTCAAAGTGACGATCCCGATTTCGACCGGATTCACAAATATTTTGAAAGAGGACAGGAATTTGAATACCCAATCGAAATCCAAAGAATTTTGAGGATCATTCCAAGTGTCCACACTTTGGCGAAAGATCCCAACTCGTACTTGCATTTTAAAGATGATCCCAAAGTTGTCGGAATGAGAAGGATGATGCTTTGGCATGGAACGAAAAGACGACATGTGAAAAGCATATTGGAAAACGGACTAAGACTGGGAAAACGTGGAGGATATGGTGCGGGCATTTACTTTGCTGATATGGTTTGTAAAAGCTGTCGTTATACAGATTATCGATTGTGGAGAGCGAAGGAAGGAAGGGTTGGCTACCTTTTTTTGAATGACGTTCTTCTTGGAAATAGTTACAAGCCGTATACTTGGAGGATATCGTTGCGCAAGCCGCCTCCAATGAAGGTGTCGCCTTGGTGGAAGATTTGGGGTGAGCAGGAGTATGTTCCCACGCAGAGTGTGATGGGAGCTGCGATTTATGGGGAGAATGGGCCTTGTTCTGTGGGGAATGTGGTGGTGGATGGGTGTATATGGCCACTGGGATATAGGAAAGAACCCGAACCTTGGGATGGTTTTAATGAATACGTAATTTATGACGCGAAACAAGTCAAGCCCAAGTTTCTAGTTAAGTTTGAGTACAAAGCTAAGAAAGAAAATAACTTAAGATTATGAGTACTTGAGAAAATTGTAACTATTTTACCATAAATGTATAATGATTTTTTCATAAAATTAATTATTAAACACGATATGTTGGAAAGTATTGAAAGTTATTTCAAATTTTAAACTTGCTTCAAATATCATGCTTGATCTATCCATAAAAAGTAATATTTTATCCGTCCGTGCAATTTACTTGGACCACGCATATTTTCACAATACCCCAAAAGTGTCAACATGCTCATATCAATCAAAGTAAAAGAGAGTAACAACCAGGTTTGAGGATGGAACCCCAACCAAAGCAATTCGCCTCCTCCGATGGTCACTGCCTCCGGATACGGATATCCAGTTAATTTTGTTGTCGTTAAAGACAACACTTTATTTCAAACTGAATTAATTTGGTTACCGAATTTTTAGAATTTCATAAAAATATAATTCAATGCAATAAACCATTCTTAGAATTGCTAATTCAAAACTTGTCGGTTCCCTTCAAATCAACTATTTTCACAATGACGCAACCACCAGTACTTCAAGCATCACAAGACTCTCCTGCACCCAAAACCGATCAAATTGCTCCTACCACGGACAATGCCAGCAATAAAAGAAAGCCAGATGATGACTCAGACACCACAGCAGTCCAAGAAGTCCAGCCCCAACCCATTCAAAAGCGACAAAGAAATGCAGTCATCGATGATCCTGCAGCCATCGCCTTTCTCACAGAATTAGGATTGGATGAGCAGTTCTTTGAAGATGGTAAAGTATTAGCGTGGGGCCTTAACACTGGCGATCCAGACTTTCTCCGAATACATAAGTACGTAGAAAGGGGTCAATCTACTTATAAAGGTGCATGTGGCATCAAAATCCTAAGCATTTTGAGAGTAATTCCTAGTGACCACTCCTTGGATCAAGATCCCAACTTGTACTTGGATTTTAAGGATGATCCCAAAGTGGATGGAATGAAAAGGATGATGCTTTGGTATGGGGCCTCACAATCTATTGTTCAAGGGATAGTGGTAAATGGGCTGGAACTTCTAACATATGATGGATTGTATGGCACTGGCATTTACTTTGATGATATGGTTGGGACTAGTTGTTGGTACACAGATTGTCTTGATGGATGTGAAGACATAAAGCCTCAGCCAGGTAAAGTTGGCTACCTCTTTTTGAATGATGTGCTACTTGGAAATAGCTACAAAGCCCATTCCCTGATGCCGAATTTACACAAACCGCCACAGATGAATGTAACGCCTTGGTGGAAGATCTGGGGTCAGGAGGAACTTGTGAAGTGTCAGAGTGTGATGGGAGTCCGGAGTTCGGATCCATTTGATTGTTGGGGAAACGTGACCATTGATGGTTGTACATGGCCATTGGGATATGTAGGCGGGTGGGGTTGCGGTTCTAATGAGTACGTCATTTATAATGCAAACCAGGTGAAGCCCAAGTTTCTCATCAAATTTGAATCCACACCAAAGCCTTACTATCATAAGATGACAGCGTGAAGAGAAAGGGATAGCTGATCGATTTTTTATGAATTATATTGTAATTTAAAATTTTTAGCTATATTTCTAGCTGAATAATTGTAGTCATAATGTACCTTGAATGGAAATAAATTTTTTACTGAGCTTGAGCTCAATTAAAAAATAAATGTTCACCGTTGTTATTTGATCGAATGCATTAATTCATACATAATGACGAGATAATTAATATATTTTTAGAAATCAATCTAGTTCTCAGGTGTCCCAAGACAGTGTTCTCTCCAACTTAACTGCGATTTATTTTAATTCAACTGGTACCACAATGATTTGGACCAATATATTATTTCGTTAATGCGCATTATCTCTGGATATATGGGATGCATTTTTTAGGATCCTGCCACTGTTTGAATGCACACCAAAGCCTTACTCTCACAAGACAGGTTAAGGATAAAAAGGGGTAGCTGAGCCGATAATTCAATTTATGAAGGATATCTTGTACTTTAAAACGTAATGACTTGAATGAGCTATATTCCATGCTGAATAATTGTAATCATAATGTACTAGTATTTTGAGTGCAAATAAGAATCGTACTGAGCTGAAGTAAAAAAATCTGCGTTTGCTATTTTTTCTAACACAATTTCATACATAATGACTGGATAATGGACAAACTGCAATTATGTTTAATTAGTTGCACCTGGAGTTTAACCAATAAACTATTTTTTGACAACGGTCTTTGCCTCTGGAAAGGGGTAGCCAGTATTTTTTCGTTGTTAAAGACAACTTGGCTTCAGTACTTTTGTTTAATTTGCTTACATATTTTGGGATACATTCCAAAATGTACATTTTATGCAATCCTAACAAAATATTCAAAGAAAGTACAATTTATAGAACTTTCTCCTCATTGAAAACTACTCTTGGCTAAAAAAACATTTTACCAAGATGGATGATAAACCAGCATCTCCTCCAGCTTCCATCGAGCTATTACAACCAACACAAAACACTTCTCCCGACCCCGACACGGATCCTCAGCCTTCCACAGCCAACAAAGCCAACAATAAGAGGAAGCCAGATGATCAGGACGATGCGGATGCAGATGGAACTACACTTCAAATACCCCAAGCAATTCAAAAGCGACAAAGGACTGCACTCATCGAAGACCCAGCCGCCATCACGTTTCTCAAGGAATTAGGTTTGGATGAGGAGTTCTTCGATGGAGGCAAAGCTCTCGCATGGGGCCTTCAACCTAACGACCCAGACTTCCTCCGGATTCAAAAATATGTAGAAAGGGGCGAGACGAATACATATGCTGTCAAAATCCAAAGTATTTTGAGGATCATTCCCAGTGTACACACACAAGATTCTGACACGTATCTGGATTTTAAAGATGATCCAAAGGCTGCTGGGCTGAAAAGGATGATGCTTTGGCATGGAACTAAATGGTACAATGTCCAAAGTATATTGGAAAATGGGCTGAAACTTCCTCCCTCCGGAGATGGCATTTACTTTGCTGATATGGTTTGCAAAAGCTGTGCATATACAGATTGTGCCAAGCGGGCCAACCCAGGTATAGGTCAAAGTGGCTACCTCTTTTTGAGTGATGTCCTACTGGGAAAGACTCCTCCAAAGATTTTATCGCCTTCGCCAAATAATGTGATTGTGACTCCTCATCAGCAGTATGGTCCATGGCAGAGTGCGAAGGGAACTGACATGATTGGTGGGTATGGTCCAAATTCTTTGGGAGACGTGACTATTGATGGCTGCACCTGGCCACTGGGATATCCGTCGGGAACGGGAATCCGTCATCACGAGTATATCATTTATGATGAGAAACAAGTGAAGCCCAAGTTTCTTATCAAGTTTGAATACCCAAGAAAAGGATAAAATGATATTGTCGTAGTATGATAGTGATGAAAAACAAAAGGTGGATTTAACATTGCGTCTGATTTGTAATTCTATTAATTGTATAACTCACTGTAATAAAGTTTATGAACAAAATTATGAGTCGAACTCATGTAAAAAAAAGTTTTTGAAAAGCTTTTCATTTTGATCAAATACCGGGTTTTTCAAAATAGGTAAAACGCATTAATTTGGTTGTGTGCAGTGCATAAATAAGCATATAAATTAAGGAAACAAGCATTTAAGTTAATTTTTGTAAAGAGAATCATTGTCAGCGCCATCTGGACTAACTGCAATTTAATTCTCACCATACCCCAAATCAGCTTCATCATCAATTAGACTAAGAGGGCAACTACCTTTTTAACCCAAGGACTTAGTTGATAATGGACGTTTTTTGGATAGCCAGTATTTTATCGTCGTTAAAGACAACTTATCTTCAGTACTTTTTTGCATTTGCTTATATTTTTTGGGATGCATTCAAAAATGCACATTTTATACAAACTTCATTTAAATCTACTCCACGAAACGTATGTAAATATTTTCCAAGATGGATGAAAAACCAGCACCTCCTCCGAACACGGATCTTCCGCCATCCACAGCCGACAATGCCAGCATTAAAAGGAAGCCTGATGATGACGATGATGATGCAGATAACGCCACCCCAGTTCAAATACCTCAACCAATTCAGAAGCGACAAAGGACTACATTTCTCGATGACCCAGCCGCCGTCACCTTTCTCCGGGAATTAGGTGTTGATCAAAAGTTCTTCGAGGAAGGCAAAGTGCTAGCATGGGGTCTTCAACCTAACGATCCAGACTTCCTTCGAATCCAAAAATATGTAGCAAGAGGTCACGAATTTGGGTATGGAATCAAAATCCAAAGTATTGTGAGGATCCTTCCTAGTGTCCACACTTTAGGACAGGATTCTCACGCATATCTGGATTTCAAAGATGATCCCAAAGCTGCTGGAATGAAAAGGATGATGTTGTGGCATGGAACCAAGCGGTACAATGTGAAGAGCATATTAGAAAATGGGCTGAGACTTCCTCCCGTGACCAATCCAGGAATGGGTTATGGCTGCTACGGCGCTGGGATTTACTTTGCTGATATGGCATGCAAGAGTTGTAAATATACTGATTATCATCACCAGGAAGGTAAACTTGGTTACCTCTTTTTGAGTGATGTCCTACTGGGAAATAGCTACACAGCTTGGGATGTGAAGCCAAAGTTGCGTCAGCCTCCTCCATTGAATGTATCGCCTTGGTGGAAGATTGTGGGTCAGCAGGAGTATGTTCCGAGACAGAGTGTGAAGGGAACCGACATACTTGGTGGACTTGGTCCAAGTTCTTTGGGAGATGTGACCATTGATGGTTGTACCTGGCCACTGGGATATGCGTGGGGAATGGGAATGCATCAGGAATATGTCATCTATGATCCCAAACAAGTGAAGCCCAAGTTTCTTGTCAAGTTTGAATACACAAAGAAGTCTTTTTATATAATGTAATTTAAAACGTTGTCAAAATGTCAATATGTCTGTTGTAATGCAAATAATATTTGTACTTGTCATTTTAATAAAGCTTTAACGCAAAAGTATGAATTTAACTCAAGCAAACAAGTTGTTGGACTGTTTGATTTACGATAGTGTCCAATATCAAAGTAAAAAATGGCTGCTGCTAAAAAAACGTAATGTTTTGGGCTCCAAAACAATATGTATTTGTAGTGATATATTTCTTTAATAAGAAAAATATTGACTGAATTGTTTCATGCAATTTGAATGCATATATTTATAGAAATCAAGCCAGTTCTCATAATACCCCAAACCACTATGTCATAATCAACTGCACTAACTCCAATTTAAATTAATTTTGTTAATTAGACTGATTGCACCTAGAATCATAATGATCACTGTCGTTTGTACGGGCACTCAATATTTTATTGTTGTTAAAGACAACTCAATTTTAATTACAACACCAGCGTAGGCACCAATTATTCAAGACGAATAATGTTCTCATATCTTTCTCATCATTCAATTCTACTCCCGAAAACTTTAATATTTCCAAAATGGCTGACAAGCCAGAATTGTCTCCATCTGACACTGCCAACAATAAGAGAAAACCGGATGATGATGATGCAGATAACACCTCAGTTCAGATACCTCAACCCATTCAAAAGCGACAAAGAACTACTCTCATCGATGACCCAGCTGCTATCACCTTTCTCCGTGAATTGGATGTGGATCAGCAGTTCTTTGATGATGGCAAAGTTTTAGCATGGAGACTGACGATCCAGACTTTCTAAGAATTTCCAAGTATGTAGAAGCAGGCCAGGGAAACGACTGTGGTATTAAAATCCAAGCTATTTTGAGAATCGTTCCAAGTGTCCACACTTTAAATCAAGACCCCAACTCATATCTGGATTTTAAAGATGATCCCAAAGCGGCTGGAATGAAGAGGATGATGCTTTGGCATGGAACTAAAAGACGACATGTGAAAAGCATATTAGAAAATGGACTGAGACTTCCTGAGGTCAAGCCAGGGACTTTTCATGGATTATACGGCGCTGGTATTTACTTTGCTGATATGGTTTGCAAAAGCTGTTTGTACACGGAGTGTCCTAAATATTGGCCAAATCAGCCAGGCCCTCAAGTTGGCTACATCTTCTTGAATGACGTTTTGCTTGGAAATAGCTATAAAGCTCATTCCCTGATGCCAAATTTAAGTAAACCTCCACAAATGAATGTGACGCCTTGGTGGAAGATCTGGGGACAGGAGGAATTTGTGGACTGCCAAAGTGTGACGGGGATATTCAATTCAGACGCATATAATTCATGGGGAAATGTGAAGATTGATGGTTGCACCTGGCCGTTGGGATATAGAAAGGATCCTAGCAATGGTTTTAATGAATACGTTGTTTATGACGCGAAACATGTGAAGCCAAAGTTTCTAATCAAGTTTGAATGCACACCATAGCCTTACTATAAGACAGGATGAGGAAAAAATGGGGTAGCTGAGCAGATGCGATAATTTATTTCACGAAAATATCTTGTAATATTTCTTAAGAGATAAATTGTAATCGGGACGTGTCTTGAATGCAAATATGAAATAAGAATAAATATTTGAGCTAAAGGAAAAATTGTTCTAATGTTTCATCCAATGCATTATTTCATACAGAATGACGGGATAATTAAACGCATTTTGATTAATGATGCATAGTTGTGGATTGTACTTTGTTAGACCGTTAAATCTAAAAAATGACAGTCTGCTGTTTCTTTTTTACATAAGTATTGATCGACTGAATGGTTTTATACTTTTTAAGTGGTCATTTAAAAGTGATATGTCTTGGGAAATAAAGAAACTTCAAATTAAATGAATATCTTTATAGAATTCAAACAGGTTCTCAAATTACCCCCAACCAATGTCCACAATAATTAAACTGGAATTTAGTTTAGTTATACCGGTAGCATCAGGTTTGGACCAATTATTAGCTATTTGGACAATGGTAACTATCACTGTATATGGAAACCCAGTATTTTTCGTCGTTAAAGACAACTTATCTTAAAGTACAATATTTAATTGCATGTCTGTATATTTTTTGGGATATATTTTGAAAATTTTGGGATGTATTTTATGCAAGCCTTAGATACTCAAATAAAATATTCTCAGAACTTTCTCCTCATTTAAATCTACTCCAAAGCTTAAATATTTTCCAACATGGATGATAATGATAAACCAGAATCTTCACCAGCTTCTCAGCCACTGCAACCTACGCAGAACACTTGTCCTAATACGGATCCTCCTCCATCCACAACGGACAATGGCACCAATAAGAGGAAGTCTGATGACGATGAAGATGGTCCAGATAAGGCAATCATAGTGCAGATACCCCAACCAATCCAAAAGCGACAAAGAGCTGCCCTCATCGATGACCCAGCCGCCATGGTATTTCTCCATGAACTAGGTATGGGTCATCAGTTCTTTGAAGATGGCAAAGTATTAGCGTGGAGCCTTAACAATAGCGACCCAGACTTCCTCCGAATCCAAAAATATGTGGCAAGAGGTGAGGGACTCGGATATGGTGTCAAAATCCAAGCAATTTTGAGAATCATTCCCAGTGTCCACACCTTGGCTCAGGATCCCGACTCGTATTTGGATTTTAAAGATGATCCAAAAGCAGTTGGAATGAAAAGGATGATGCTTTGGCATGGAACCAAACGGCACAATGTGAAGAGTATACTGGAAGACGGACTGCGACTTCCAAGCTATGGCGGATGGTATGGCTTCGGAATTTACTTTGGTGACATGGTTAGTACCAGCTGTCAGTATACTGATCATAGTACCTGGGACTGGGTTCCACTGGAAGGTAAAGTTGGCTACCTCTTTTTGAATGACGTTTTACTAGGCAATGCCTACAACGCTTGGGAATTGAAGACAAATTTGCGTACGCCTCCTCCAATGAATGTATCACCTTGGTGGAAGATCTGGGGTCAGCAGCAGTATGTACCAAGGCAGAGTGTGAAGGGAACTAGCATAGTTGGTGGATATGGTCCGAGTTCTTTGGGGGACGTTACCATTGATGGGTGCACCTGGCCATTGGGATTCCCGTGGGGATTGGATCCACTTGAGAATGAGTACATCATTTACGATACAAAGTTTGTGAAGCCAAAGTTTCTCGTCAAGTTTGAATACACGAAAAAGTATTTATATGTGGTGTAATTAAAAATGAGATGTAGAAATGTCTGATACGTATATGATGTAATGCTATTAATTGTACTAGTCATTGTAATAAAGCTTATGAAAATTATTCTTAAAATTATGAATTTAACAACGGATGTTTTTGAATTGCAATGTTTGATGTTATTGTGTGTTCATTTAAAGATGATTACATGATTTGTCGTGGGAAATAAAGAAACTAAAATTTGAATGAATATATTTATAGAAACCAATTCTCATAATACCCCAAAACCACCATTTGTCATCATTAACTGCACTATCTCCAATTTAGTAAAATTAGACCAGTTGCTCCTTCTGAACTTAGCATTGGTCACTCTGGGTTGTACGGGCACTCAATATTTTCTCGTCGTTAAAGGCAACTGACTTATGCATTTACTTTTTGGGATACATTCGAAATATGCATTTGTTTTGCAAATGCTACCAAAACAATTTAATCAACTATTATTTCAAGTTTTTTTTTAAAAATTCAAATCTATTCTTGGCTTAAATATATTCCACAATGGCTAATAAACCAGCATTTCCCCCAGCTTCAACCACCAACAATAAAAGGAAGCCTAAGGGGTGATTCAATTAGTATGTCACACCCCTAGGGGGGAGGGGGGTATACCACTGAGCGTGACACTTAGTGACATGGGGGGAGGGGGGT
>JAQFXM010008328.1:0-10804 GCA_034693345.1 Entomobrya multifasciata | reverse complement strand
TTAATATGAACTCTGGCATTGTTTTGTATTTAATCATGTTTTTGAGCTCGAAATAAATTCTTACAATACAATACAATTATCATTATTTATACATCCGTTACGCCACAGTTGAATAAAGCTGATGATATAAAACGAAAACGATGAAAAACAAAAAGCGTGCTAATTGCATATTTGAATATGCTTCACAAAGTTCCTAACGGGAAATAAAAATATGGAAAGGTATGAAAAAAGGTAAAGAGAAAAGTTCTTACCATCAGTCTTATTTTTTGTATCCATCAATGGTCCACGAAACGCCCACTCTCCAACTTTGCTCATCTTTTTCATGGTTTCAGCGGATGTCATATTACGAAATCCCGTTTGATTCCACCTTGGCTGGATCCACGTCCACTGACAAGCCTCCTCAAAGTTACACGAGGTTCCTAATATCGTTTCATTCTCATCAGAAGTGTCACATAACTGACTATTACGTTTAATATTGTTACCACTTCGACCAAATCTACTACGGTCCCAGCTTGTTGTTTGAGCGCTTGTTGAAGACATTGCAACTGATACAATGAACAAAACTATTAACGTCCATTTCCAGAATAGACTACTAGTAGTATTTCCTCCACCCACGCGTCCTTGTCTTTGTTTAGCTTTTTTTATAATCCGCTTTAAATAGCGAGTACACTTTTTTATTTTTACTTTGGTACTACTTCTACTGCTACTATTGTCACTAGTACAACTATCTGTAATTTCTCCGTCTTCTTCCATTACGCAAATTTTCTGATTATCTGGAAGCATATTCTTACTTTTACAACTAAATTTATCACTAGTTTTACTACGAACACACTCTTGGAATACAATTGTACTAGAGTTGGGCGTATCGACACATGTTGATGATAATGATGGCTTTGGTGGTGAAGGTTGTGCAGTCGTTGCTGTTGCTACTGATGTGATACTCTTCTTGGCAGGACGAGCTGTTCTGGTGAAAACTTTGTCTACTTTGGTAACTGTCGCTGAAAACAAGTTTCGCCAAGTACCCTTTTTTCTTTCTCGTAAGTTTATATCTGAACTATCATGAAGTGATGTTGTGATGACGGATGGATTCATTGCGTTGCTCAGTACTGAAGAAGTATCGTATGCTAATAATTCTGAAGACTCTAATAGATATCTCGTTGCTTAAGTTTGTTTGGGTTGACGCACCCACTTTATGTAGTTGAAAACTATTTTTAACAATAAAATTTGGGAAAAGTTAAGTTTTCTCTCTGAAAAAATCAAGAAAAAGAAAACTTAGGCTTTCTTTATGCCTTACTTTAGATTTTTGAAATAAGCACATGAGACTTTTATAAATGTTACACATAGCGAATGTCGTCACTTCCGTTTTCAAAAAGTATATTACTTCTGTACTTGAAAATTTCACATTTATGTAAGTACTTCATTCTTCATAGCTGCAACTTCATATAATATAATACTAAATGCGACATTTCAACATGGAGAGAATACTTTAAAATGCACTCCTAATCTTTTATTTTAGAATTATACTACAAATTATTTTGACTCTGTCAAGTTGACCTTCCAATGTTTTTTAATTGCACAAAAGTAGCGGTTGGAATAAAATATTAATCATTTTTATTTTAGATTTTCCTTAGTACCTTACATTTATGCATAAATAACATACCCTACAGCTCATGACCGAGTGTACTAAAGTCACAACACCATTTTTCTCGTTTACGAGCCATGACAAGAACCAGTCAATTTGAGAAACTTCTTTCACTTCACACCACACGCCACGCCATAGTAGCCTATTGTTTAGGTTTCGTGACTGTGACTGTGTGACTTGACTAGTGTGTACACTTTAAGCATTAATGTTACAAAACACAAAACAAGCCAAATGTAACCATGCTCTACCCTATCCCGTCGTAAAATGCCTTTATTGCAGCACTGACTATATAATATAGAGAAAAACGATTCAAAAGCCTCTCTCATTTGTTCGCATGTACTTCGATCTGTAAATGCATTTATCTCCATATGTTGGTCTACTTTTTTTTCTTAAGCCACCACGATGGCTCGGTTTCCTCTTTCGTCTGAAAAATTACTTCCATATGCTACAAAATTTAAATGTTATTATTGTGCTCTTTTTATACCATATATACCATGAAGGTCTCTGAAATAAAATAAATATGTTCAGTTTAGCTCAGGAAACAACTTAATAAAGTACAGGTGCACATATAAAAGAAAGTATGATGTGAGAAGTTTTCACTTTTAACTGTAAAAGTATAATATCATGAATCAGCTCTACTTGTTTATTTCCTTGAATGTTTTCTGTGAAAAATGAAGTCTTTCCTTTTTCAAAGTATTATTTTCGGTATTTCTACAGAAAAAAATTGCACATTTTTTAACCAAGCTTTCCGTTTTACCCGCCACAACGGTCGAAAGGGTACATTCAGCATCATCAAAGAATGGAAAGGTTACATTGAAAACATCTCATCCCCAAAAATGACGAAATAACAGCTAAAGCGTTGCTGTCAACTGATGCTTTCTTCAAAGAATGGTACAATGAAACACCTTCTTTTGAAAAATAAAATAAAATGGAGTTCGTTTGTCGTTTTTACTCTTCCGTAGTAAGCCATTTCTCCTTTTTTAGACTGAACTTAAAGAAAGCATACCCTTTAACTGCTAGCTTGAGTATTATTATGTAATACTGCTGCTCAAAAACCCCAAGTGAAAGGAAGGAAAGAAAAAAACGCTCACAGTTGGAAACGTAGTATAATGTTACCTAAGGAAAAATTGTATGTAAAAAGTAAACCGCCCTGTTGTGCTCCTACATTTTTTTCTTACGTTTGCTGTAGCTCAGAGATCCACAGGAGCTTACGCTATGCACCTATTGTATATCCATTTCTATCGTTTCTCTTTCCTCCTATATATTTATACTTCAATTTTTTTCTGCAGGATAAGGCCTTTTCTGTATGAAATTGTCTGTTCAGTAGAAAACGCTGGACTGAACTGGACAAAAAGTTCATACCTTGGTTTTTTGAGAAGCCTTTATGGAATAAAATACAAGAAGAAACTACTCAAGAGGAGGTGGCGAGAGTGAGAAGAATTCAAAATCAGTTTGATTTTTGTATGTGTGCTCTCTAAGTCACGGCATTTTGTGCACCTTTTTTATATTACAAAAATATTTGCCTCATGAGTAAAAGAGTAAATATATCTCACATAGTTGTATATTTTACCTTACTGCCTGTATACATATACTTCATTACTGTATGGAGAAAAGTGGAATACCTCTAGGTATTTATTGCTGTGTATGGACCAGTATTAAAAACTAAAACGCTATAAAGAAGGAACACAAAAATACTCATTTTGTTTTATATGTATGTGTGTAATTTCACATTAAATTTTATTGCATGCGAATTCCCCACTTATGAATTGTGATTTAAATGTCATTTTAAAACTTTAAGCATTCAGCAAATTGTTGTAAGCATGCAATTTTTTCAAGGCTATTTTAATTACTTTATGCGTTAATCGTATACAATGTCCTTCGGGGCCTATATTTTTTGAAATAATTACCATATTGGGTGCATGATAAAGGCAAAAAACTCCGTTTCCTGTACACCGACAGCAATTGTTAAGATTAAGTACGTAGCCCAACAGACGTACGGACAGTCCTACCAAAATTGCCATAAGAGGCATGTTTTAAGGACTACCTTATAGCTATGTATGCTGCTGACTTTCTGGCGGTACAACTTTCTTTGTAAGAAAGGGAAAGTATGTCGAGCAACATTATATCATGTACACATTATGTATGTATGTATGTATGTATTTGTTCAAGCTACTTTCTACTTATTTTACTACATTTTTCCATCCATGTACTCGCCGAAGACATTTCTGTAAAAAATGGTCGAAGTTTACTGCAACGTTACATGAAGTACAGACAGCAGCGAAGAAGGAAGTACTTATTTTTCTCTTTCTCTCACTCTACCCCTTATATTCCGTTTTTTTGTTTCGCACGACATACGCTATGTAACTTTATTATAAAGAAAGAAATATATTATCTATGTAGCTATAAATGAAGTAAAAAATTTACCTTATTGTAAACCACTTTTATATGGCAATAGCTGTTGTTGGTATGTATACAAAACATAGAGTATACATAAGATCCGATGAGAAAGCAAAGCATTCATCAAGGGAAAGAAAAAGGGCACAGGGCAAGTGGAAGAGAGAAAGTGAAGGTAAGTTGCCGTTTGTTACTGCACACTCATGTGTTCGCTTCTTACTACAACAACCACGTCGTCTTTTTCTAACCACCACCGAAGATGTGATGTTGAACGTTCAGCTCTTGATTTTGATGTGCGAGCTATGAGGAATACACACGAAAATTTTACCTCTTTCCTTTCCAATCAGTAATAGTGGCAATTCAGCAGCGTCTCACCAGCCCACACAAATATACATGGAAGCGGCACACGAATACCACATTTTTGTATCCAAAATAAAATATCTTTACGTACAATTTACAACGACACTCGTTTTTGTGCGCAGATGAAACAATTGATGTGTACCATTACAGAAAAAATACAAAACGGTGATATTTTCTCTGGTTTGATTTCTTGTATTTTTTCTCTTTACACCCACGCTTGTGTCATGTGCGTTTGTAATTCAGCAACTAGAAACAAACTAAAAGCGAATCACTTTGCTTGCAAGAAAAACACGTCCCGTTTGTATTCCCTCATCACTTGAATAGCAACAATGCTAATTAATTCACTTGGTAGATAAATAATGCTGTTTTGGTAGAAAAGTCATTTTCTGCAAATGTCTTTTAATTTTCTGTAGTATTTTTTTTGAAATATATTCTGATTATATTGCACCAGCGCAACGTTGTGTTCAATTCAAATTATTATTGTTTTTTGTGAATATGTATGAGAGTTCAGTTTTTATTCAAAGAATTTTATAAAAAGAAAAGATTTACCTTTCGTATTTTGCACTAAACAGAAATACCAACAAATTAAAATTGAAGCCGTATGCTCTCATATATTGTCTATTCATATACATATTTACTATAGTGTATATAGTACGTATATGATTATGCATCTATGTATTTAAAACCATACACCACGTTGTTGCAAAATATGTTTATAAAAACGTGCACTATATACTCTGTACGTACTTTGTTAAAAAAGGTAAACAAAAAGTCAGTCCGGCCGGTTGTAAGGTGTTGGTACACTACATGACCACTTGACTTGATCACTTTTTATCTTGCCTACCTCTTTTCTAGCAATAAGCGGAGAAAGTACAAAGACGTACACTTTGAACAAGGGGCTATTGTATGTAGAAAGAGAGCCTTCATCATTAAAAGGGAAAGGATAAAAATTCGCCACAAAATACAATACACAAAAAGGTCCTTCGTTTTATTATATACTATCACTTAAGTGTATGTACATACAATTACAAGTATAAAACATGTAGGTATATATATGTGAGCCCTGCGTAAGTACACTAGTACTAGTAAACACACTAGTGTGGAGCCGTTGGGATTGTGACGTTTCTTACACTATTTTATGCACACACTATTGCCCGTGTGTGCCCTGGTTTGAAAGTAAAGAAGGGATGACGTGACTATGACTATTGCCAGTGAGGAGAAAAAAACTGCTTGCTGTTGTGTTGTACAGTGCACACTCACATGGAATAGAGGACATTCACGAAGAAAACGAAAGATCTTGCCAAAAAAAACTCTGGCTCTGTGTGATGCTCTCCGGGATCATAGCTGTGAGAAACTAACCGAGCTACACAAACTACAGGAACTCAAAGCAAGCAAGTAGAGAACCAGAAATGAAACCAAGTAGTAAGATGAGGAAAAAAGTGGAGAATTGCATTGGCAAAAGCAAGCAAGGTAGAAAGTATAGCAGCAGAACGTTGAACATCTAAAGTAGTATCTCGCCATTGCATACTTTTTTTTATCAAACAAAGTTGAAGTGAGAAGAGCTCGCACATAAAAATGGTTGAGAGTGGAAAAGAGAAGGCAGAAGCAAGAAAGACGACACGAAAGAGAGAAAAAAGAGACGATGATAGTAGTGTGTGTGTGCAGTGATGGTTGTGTTTTGTTGGTGATGCAGTCAGAGTTAAGATGAAACCCGGAATGAGGAGCACACTCCTACAATATATGCTACTTATACTTAGTTGGGGTTTAGATGAAACCTAGAGGAGCAGGTATAACTTCTTCCTTTTTGCTTGAAAGACTGTTTTTTCTTCTTTTTACTTACTTCTCTCCACGATCACCACACACCACCAGTGTGAGATCCTCAAACATACACACAAAACTCATCTAGTCAAAAAGAAAAGCATGTTAAACGTGTGCAAAATAACGTTGGTATATGGATGACGTTGATGTTATGATGACTGTATGTATGGTTAGAAGTACATTGTGGCTTATTGGACAATACATAGTTGTAGTTACGTAGAGCAGTAGTTTTATGTGGTAAAATGTGAACTGTGTAAAGGAAGAGAGAAAATTCTGAGTAACACAGGAACAGCATAATGCTCACTTGTGCAAAGATTCGGTTCGTTCGTCGGGTGATTTGAAATGTGAGCAGAGCAGAATGCTAGTGGAATAACTCTGGCAGGCTGGTAAAATGCTCCAGTCGGATAACGAAAATGAAGGCTGTATTCATTCGTCGTCTCGGAGAGTTCGTGTGGCGATTTATATGTTGTATACCGATATAAAGTGAGCTCTTGCTCTCTCTCTCTCTCCGTCTGCTTTCTGAAACAGCACGCTGGCGAGCTTCTTTTCTTTTTTGAAGTTCGAGAAAACCAACAATTTTGGTTCTATCGTTGAAGCATTTATTATTTGGTTGAGAAAAAAACGAATGTCTGTGCATGTGAATCCTTTTGGCTCCCCGGTTCTTCTGCTCTTGCTTTTCTACAAAGTTGAGTTAGAAAAATCTTCTTATTTCTTCTTGAGGCTTCTTTTCTCAGCCAAAACAGATCAGGTTTCGCTTTTTATTCTGGAAGTAGATATGCTTTATTTTCCCCTTTAACATTTGTTTTTTTTAGCACACGACGGCTCGTTCTCGTTTTCACATTTAATCACGATTGAAACTTTGCCTTGATCTGCATCACAGGACGCAATAATAGTGTACATATACACAAGAACGTATCAATGTGCTTGTGAACATAAGATGCCCTTTTGGGGCACATCAACTTCAATATATATTTGCAAAGAGAATAAAACTACTTTGAAATGATAAAAAGGTAGTAGATAGTTGTATTTAGAATTCGAATCAATATTACCACAACGAGTTAAAGAAAAATACTTACATGGTTTATGGGAACAAATCCAGCTAGATGCAGCTGGTTAGTCTTGTTTTTCCTTTTTTGATGTCTCTATTCAATTTCCCATTTTAAGTTCTCGACCAATTTTGTCCGTATTCATTATGATCATCGTTTCATTCATGCTTTATGCTCATTGCTCCATTTTAGATTTTCTCAGAATACATTTGTACGTAATGTTGAATGTATGTACAGGTTGGTTTTCTCTTTCATGACAGTTATCGGTTTCTCAGCAATCACATTAAATACCTTTTTATTTAAAGATTAGTTTACAATACTTGAAACATTAGACCCAGAAGGTTGTTTTTGTACGAGTTATTTCAGAACAGTTTGTACGGGTTCCATAATTATGACAAAGACTGTTAGCTATTCTGTGTATTATGTCTAATCATGCTTTTGTAAAAGCGCGTATAAAAGGAGTAGTCAAAATTCATATTGGACTCACAATTAACACAACCTAAAAATATTTCTATTATTTGATTATTACTATCTTTATCCCATACAAGTAATATTTTTATTTACTTGTTTAGAATTATTCCATTCTTCACGAGTGTTTTCACTTGGACAAAGACGAATTAAAGTGAATCACTTTTGCCTTATATTTAGCTTGTGTACAATGCGTCAAGTAATTCAATTTCTGAATGAAAGCTGGTCTAAATGGCAAAGGGTTATTGGAGTACATTTCTTGTTTTTTGTATTATTCTTGGAAATCTATTTTGGGTTTAAAAACAACTAGCTTAACACATATCATATAGTGTACTTTTTGGTTGTGACATTTGAATTGTCAATACGTATAGGTTCATATTGGGTATACGTTCATTCATGAAGTCAACACTTTTAAAAATTGTATACACGCACACGATAGACACGTATCGCATTTTAAGGAACAGTATTTTTTCTTTGAAATTGACGTAAAAGGGTATTGTCCGAATCAAATGACTTGTTTGTTTAAAAACAACAGTTTTATATAATATATCGGCATATTCATACATGTGTATAGTGCATATATGTGTTTATAGCTTGTTTATTCTGCTTAACCTCACTAGCTTCTTGAGATTGTAAAACGATGCCAATGCACACATAAATTGGTTCACATAAAGATGCACTTCTAGTATTTTGAGGACTTTTGGATGTGATTACTCGTGCTAAACTTTAGTAATAAGGATTAAAACATGTTCTCTCGCAAACTAAACTACTTTCAATTGAATTCTATTGAATTTATTTAACGGAATAGTAAGCTCAGCCGAGTATGATTTGAGCACTCACACGATTATACTGTAATTGAGCTTATGCATGCCAGTGAGTATACACGGGATACGAGCTTCAAGTCAATAATTTTATAGTTAATGCCAATTTAATACAATTGCTATTTTCATTTTCCTTTAGACAAATACTTAATGTGTCATTTGTCATTCAAATCACATCACTCTGAAACATAAGCATAAATGTATGTAAGATATATCCGTACATATAGTTCTAGTTATCCAAGACTATAAAGCTTTGTTTATAGGTATACCTGATGATAAATTTTGTACTTCAAATGAAAAGTTACTAGGACGTACAGCGATATCCTTCCACGCAAAAACCTGCAAAATTTCATTTAGTACATCGTTTTGTGTACAGGGCAACTATTGAATGAATGTGATGATAAATACGATAAAACACAACTGCTCAAAGCTCAAATGACGTATTATAACCGATCCTTGAATGCCAATTTTAGAGTGTAACAGACATCACGGACAAACGTGCCTGATATCATTTCCTATTTATATTCTTCGCTGTAGTTTGAATCTAAGAATATTCGTTTTGTATTTGGACACTTCAATTGAACGAAGCTGTGCTTTAGTAAAGCAATATCAAATTTGTTTTTGGCAACGAACTATAATGTCTTTTAAATGATACGATGTATTCCAGATACGATATGATTTTACCATGAGCCGTATACGAAACATTTTCATCTCCAAACTTTGCACTGGTTGATTTAAAAAACATATGCATCAGAAACAATATTTTTGTTTACTACTTAATTGTCTGCATTAATTTGTCACTCTTCTCATGCTTATAGTGCTCAATGAAAAAGACTTGGATTTTTATGTCTGGCAGTTAGAGCTCATTGGATATAATTAATTTTGGAGCAAAAAAGAATGACTTTGGATTGGATTTTGACAATTGAATTTGGGTCCAATTTGTTTCAAATATCGAGCACATAATATTTTGGAAGCACTCGAAATCTATTCGATTCGAATCCTTTAAAAGAGAACGTAATTTCTAACGTCGATAGGGAAAAGAAGCAGCGTTCACGCTGCGAATTCGACAAGTTGTCATAATGTTATGAAGCACACATTCACACAAGTACAAATAGTTTTATTAAAATGCTATACTTGGGTTTGGGTTGCAAGATATAGAGTTGCATGTTACAATTTTTTTTAGAATACTTGCATAGTTTGTATAAGTTATTTAAGAATGTGTATACTAGGTGCGCCAAGTGTTTTACCCTAAAAACAAAGTGATTTCAATTCCAAGAGGTGAAAAGTAGCGAATTTTGACACTTTACATATAATACAATGTTTCACCTTGTTCACTACCACGAAACAGCGAAAGCTTTTTACTAATTTACCTTTATGAAATAACGATTCATGTAAAAAGATTTTATGTAAGTTTTTTTAAGAATTTAGAAGCATTAGTTGGCAAGTTTATCGCAGGATGAATGAATGGCACGATAAGAAATTAAATTATTTATTATATCTGCTAAACTTTGAAGGTATGGTGAGGATAACCATTAATTTTAATTATCGCTTTTTGCTTACGCTACCACAAAATTGACAATAGCTTTTGTTCTGTATTGTTGTTTGCGTCCGTGAAAATTAAGTGGTACGCGAGCGTGAAAGCATGCATGTGGAAGTAAACATAATGTAAAAGTTTCATAACTCACATCTAAGACTCCTTCATTCAAAGATTTTCATTGTTTCAAGAAAAAAGATGACATTTTGCTTGATATGAAAAACTGTCTCTGTCATTAATAAAATGGTCTTGGTGCTGGTATTTAAAGTAAAAGATCAAATTCTAAAAAGGAATGAAAAAGAAAATTAGGTAAGATATGGAAAGAGGCAAGCGAGACATAAGTAGTAAATGCACAAAGCAACAGACGGATGTCATTTTAAGTGAAAGCGTTCGCTCAACAGAAGAAATCCCTGATAATTTCAAAGAGCTTATTCTAATGATTACATGTACGTATCGCCACTTTCCGGTGATTCACCCACTTACTTTTGCATAGTTTCCCTATGAAAACATAGACGTGAGTATTCTAAAAGCAAATACCTAAACACTTAATATTACGTTCCCTGATAATTCTGTTAAAACAGACTTCCATCTCCATCCATCTGGTCACAATATCGTAAACTGTATTTATCCACAGAACACAGTTTTATGCATTTTTATGCCTAAACAAGAATACCGACGTAAGCTTGTAAAAAGAAGCCACGCTAAATATTCAGCACCGGAG
>JAQFXM010008327.1:0-10804 GCA_034693345.1 Entomobrya multifasciata | reverse complement strand
AACAACCACTAAATACGTGTCAACATGTTTTTGTAGAATGCGAGGTTTTTTATGAATCACAAGCTCATTTTAATATAATATAACTTTTAAAAACACAATTGGCCCAAATTAAATTTTTTAATGAGAAAATGAGTTCCATTAAAAATCCTTAAAAACATTCCAAAAATACCGTAGCAAATGTTCTTAACAGACCACATGCGACCTTTACTTTCCACTTGAACTCGAGTATAAATCAACTCTTTTTACTGTTTAAGAAAAACAAAAATTACGCATGGAAGATTTTGAATTTACATTAGTACGATATTGATATAGTTTCAAAAGTAGATTTGATCCGATTAAACCTTAGTAATATTTACTAAAAATAATTTATGTAGATAAGCATTTTTATTTCTTGAAATTGTTCCAAAATAACCTAAATTAATTTTTCCCTTCATGCTTCAATTTAAAATTTGGATGCTTGCAGATATGCTACAAACTAATCAACCAACTAAACCAAATAGTCCTATTTAAAGCTTTTAATTATGTACCAGTCTCCCAAGATATGTACATTTGATATGTGTATTTTTATATAATATGGTTCCTACTCTGACCTACTTTACCGTTTCATTTCATCAGTTTTTTTTCAATTCATCTGCAAAACATTCAATTGTTAGAAGCCATGGAATTAGGAATCGATAACTACTTCACTGGGAATGCGATGCTTTACATATTAGTGACGTATCCATTGTCCACTCATACTCCACACACCTCTTTACAATGTCAATGTACAAAGAAAGATAGGATACTTTTTTGATGGCTACCTCGTAGGTACGTATATCTGCGCATTAGGATTTTAGGATTAGAAATGACATTAGGGCGCTCCTGCTGCATTGCATTGTGTCAGTTCACATTCAGGCTGGTGGTCGGTGAGAAGTGAGACGATGGATATAATTTACGATGCTATGTAGCAGGAGCGCTCCTAATGTCCTTCCTAATCCTAAAATCCTAATGCGCAGATATACGTACCTACGAGGTAGCCATCAACAAAGTATCCTATCTTTCTTTGTACATTGACATTGTAAAGAGGAGTGTATGGACAATGGACACATGACTGAACCTCTCTTTCGTCCTTAGATTAGACCCGGGCAAGACTCAACCACCTGTTTACGCTTATACAACACTGCACTGTTAGTCCTTCTCCTCACGCTTAGCCTACGTTTAGTGTTATGTCAGTGATAGTTGGTTGCTCGTTTAGCAGAATTCATTCCACGTATATTTTTGTCAAGTTGGAGTAATTTTAATGTACCGAACTAACTATTAACTTTTGTGTTCGTTTGGTTTTTGCGATCATGGTTTAGTTGTTATTGTTTACAGATAGCTTAACGGGGAAAGTGAGCGTTTTATTGAAAGTCTTTTGAAAAAATTCAAAAACGTTTTTAGGGCCGTTGTTTTAGTATAATATTCAATTGTAATTTTAATGGTAATAAAAGTACTGACAAGTGTTCAGCTGTAACTTAACTATAACCATGGACAGACAGCTGGATGGAGGATTTTCAGTTGGCCAAGAAATGGAGGATGGGGACAGAGATGAAGATAATTTGGAGGAGGATTTGATAGAACTGAAAAAATTATTGGCACATGAAAGGAAACAGAGATTGGATGCTGAGGAGAGATTTGCAAAGTTGAAGAATTCAGTAAAAGAAATGAATGAAGAATATTCACAATTTTTTGAAGATGTCAAGAAGCATTTGATTGATGGAGACAAGCAAAGTTTTTCATCTTCAGAACAGAGACTTGACCAGTTAACCAAATTTGTGGAGGAGAGATTTGAAAAATGGATGGAAGAACAAGTGAACCTGAAAGCGTCGGTCAAAGGGATGAACGAAATTATTCAGAATTTGTTGGAAATTATTAATTTACAGACGTTTATGCCATCGACAGCGCCACCAGTGAAATCTTTTGGTACGCCAAAACCCAAACCAGAACTGAAGGTCTTTTCAAGCCAACCAATTAAAGTAATTACGGCAGGCCAAGATACTACGGAGGTCCCTCCGAAGAAAATTGTGGACAGTTTTGAGGAAGCTGACAAGGAGCATGAGGAAGACACTTCCAAAAGTCATCTTAAAAAATTCTTTTGCATATGTGGGATTGAATACACCACCAAATCTAACTTGATCATTCACATCCGGTCACTAACGGAGGAGGGCAAATTTGAGTGTGAAATTTGTAACGAGAAATTTTTGCAATTTTATGTTTTGCGAAGACATTTGGAATCAAAGCACAAGATTAAACAGAAAAAGGGCAACGCGGAACATTGCATTGGGTGTATGGACTGCGGAAAAACATTTCCGTCAATGCAACATCATAAGGAGCATCGCAGATTTGCTCAGTAAGCTTATTCAAAAATAGTAAATTCCCCTTTAAAATTGATATCCATGCTTTATAAAATGAAATTGCTAAACATCCTGTTTTCTTTTTAGTTCACAGTCATTCGTTGAGAACCACAACTTATCTACTTCAACACAGACATCTGAAACGAATGAAACCGGCGACATCCCAGATTTTTCCCAAACATCCAAGTCATCCGCGTGGCCAACTCCCAAATTATCAAACGTTAACACCGAGGCAGTTTTCATATCGGGAGAAAGGCATGGCATGGACATAGCCAAACGACACAAAGGATTCTTCTGCATTTGTGGAGTCAAGTTTATTAACCGGAAACGCTTGGATGGTCACGTTCGCTTTCAAAATAAAAATACTGAATCTTCATCACTTCCGGTTGTACAAGTCACTTCATCACTTCCATCTTCATCAAGATCTGGAACTGTTGCGCACAAAATTATCCCCTCAAGACCATTACAATGTATTTGTGGATTCCGTTCCACAAGCAAAGGAAATACTGCCAAGCATGTAATTTATCACACTAACGAGCGCAAGTTTCTTTGTGATTTATGCCAAAAACGATTTTTAAATTTGAATTATTTGAGAGCTCATTATGTCAAGAGTCACAAGATGTCAAAGGATATAGCTATGGGAACTGGATGCAGGAAATGTGGGATTTCGTTTGAGACCATGAAGGAGTATCATAAGCATTGCAGAATTGTTCAGTAAGTTTGTTAACATTCAGCATTAAAATTATAAGTTTATTTTCAAGTAGGCAAAAATTTAAAAAAAAATCATTTGGTTTTCACAGTGGTATCGGCTCAGCCTCAAAAACTTCTGAGCAAGGAGAAAATGAAATACCAGAGTTCATTGCTCTTTCACCATCTTTGAGGGCTATGGAATGTAGGAGTACCAATGGACCGCTAGCCGATTCGCCATTAAGTGGACTGCGAATCATAGATGTACGTGGTAACGTCAAAGAAGAAGATGACGATGGAGACTCTTTTGGATCACCTTCAATTTCGCCAGAGCCTATCCCAATTCCCATTTATTTTGATGACGATGAAGATGAATATATGCCAGTTATGCCGAAATTTGAACCTGAAGATGCAGTACAACCTACAAGTTTTCCTGTAAAACTAGAAGTTGAAGAGGATAGTGAAAGTGGAGATGAACATCATTTATCTTCTGACAACTTGGCAGAAGTTCACCAGCAAGATACTACTAGAAGAAGCAAATTTTTCTGTTGCACTTGTGGAAAGAAATTTGGGACCAAGAAAATTCTTGGGGTTCACATTAAGCAGAAAACTGAAAAGTGGAATTTCCCTTGTAACATTTGCAACAAGGTGTATTTCTACAATTCTACCCTAAAACTGCACATGTTAAAAATCCATCAAATTTTGGCCACTAGTTCGGAAGATACGAAGACAGGATGTGTGGACAGTGAATCAAAGTTGGAAACATTTTCCAATTTACAGCAGGATCAGAAAATGGGACGACAGTAAGTATACCTAAAAATTAACTCCTCGAAAAGAATTAGTTGTAGCATTGTTTACTAATTTGCTAAAATATTTTTATATGATTACTTTTAGATATGAAGAAGCAGCAAACGGTAACAGAAACTTAGCCCATGGACGAGATATGGAGAAACAGCAATTTGGTTTATTTTATTGCATTTGTGGGAAGAATTGCGATAACGAGGAATATTTGCAAGGTCACATTGCTCACTACAAACTACTGTTAAAGTTCCCTTGTAAATTATGTGAAAAAAGTTTTCCGTTCAGAAGCATCCTTGCACAACACTTAGAACGTAAGCATAAAATTAAAGGGAGTAATGATGTCGAGTACGCCAGTTCTTCTTCCGGTTCCGGTGTTGGAGCCAAATCCAAAAGTCGGTGTACAAAATGTGGACAAAATTTCAATACTCAAGTGGATTTTTTGCGTCACAATAAACTATTTCAGTAAGTTTTTTTTGACTTTGTGATTTCTGTAAATCAATTGCTGATAAAATTGGTTAAATGAGTAAAAAGTGTTTTAATTGATATTTTTTAAATGAAATTTTAGCAAAACGAAAAGCTTTAGAGAAGCAGCTAAATCAAGAAGCAGGAATAAGAAGGTTATGAAAGGAAACTCTGCACATCACCAGATTTCATCTAGCTTGCCGGATACGTTCGCGTGTGCGTGTGGATCAACATACGCACGAAAATCGGATCTTCGGAAGCATATTGCTCGGAAGTCCGCTGGTAAAATTTTTAAATGCAGTCAGTGCCCAAAAGCATTTTTAGATGGGTACAGTCTTCGGGTTCATACTAAAGCTAAACACAAAGTAGACTTGGGGGATCAACGTTATGGATGTGGAATTTGTGGGAAATTGTTTAGAAATGTTGGTGAGCGCAAAATGCATCGTGTTCAGGTACATGGTACCCGGCGGTAATTTCTAAATCTTACTAACCGATAATGTTTATGTTGTTAATTCTCTTCAGCCAATCAGTGCCATAGAAAAAAAATAGAATCTTAAATTTTATTTCTACTTGCTACTTAAAGCAAACCAGTTTTATATTCTATATCTTGTAAATAATGTCAAATCGATTAAACTTTTTCAGTTGATGCTGTTTTTAGTATTTTCATAGTATAAATGATTTTCAGTTATAAATAAAAATAAATCATAAGTTTAAATGAAACAGTTTGCTTTTACTAATTAAAACAGAATTTTATGTTTCATTGATGTCCTATTGTATTCATTGACCTTACTTATTTTTCATGTAAAGTATGCAAACTTGAAGAAAATTTATTTGGTGCACAGATAAAATAGCTTGAAATACGATTTTAATTCAATAGTTTTTATGTCATTTTATTACTAAAGGTCGAGCCAAGGATCCTTGTGTGTCCTATAAACAAATTTATTAGTTATGTAGATACCACGCAGTTGGGCCTACTGAAGCCAAGCCGATTCCTATATTATTTGTTCTTATGGATAATGTTTCAATCAATTTTATAGCATAATCTAGCTGGCTAACGTTTCGCGTTTAATTATATTATAGTTTTAACATCGCCAATTCGCATTTTCATGATATTTAGTTTGACAATTTAAGCTTTGTATTTTAAGTTGAATCCTTTTTTGTTTTTTAAATAGTAGACATGCATCAAAAGACATTACGTATTTAGCATATTAACTTTTAATGGAATTTAATGCTTCGAAAAAGGTAAATATTTTCTCGACGTAAATATTAACGTTTGTTTGGATAACAACCATGTTGTTTATGTTATAAAAAGATGTGTGGGAAATATTTCACTGTAAAGGTTAATGAAATAGAAAATTTCTGGCGGATATCCCATTTGCCACCACCAGAAAAATAATATATTTCAGTTATTCGTATATAAAATACTACAACTAAATTTGTTATCTCAACAGGCATGTGCTTTAATGCTTCTATAAGACTAAAATTACTTTTACTTAAGCACTGTTTTCGCAACTGTAAAGCTTGTAGCTATTCTTGTTTCCATGCCACATACTTTATTTATGCTCATAAATGCTAAAGTAACAAGTTTACTCCCAATACTTACTTACATTACTTACGTTTCACAAAAAAATGTTGGCAATCTTTCAAACAAAAAGAAGTGCACTAGTTATTTGGCCCCATTCATCAATCAAGATATTACTTAGATTACCATTCAACATTCATTTTTAATTTGCTTATGATTGCCAATTTGCTATTTGTTAACAAAACTAAGTAACGCTGCGAATTACTAACATTTGAAAAATCTTAACCGAGTTATTTAAGTTTATGGCAAGTATATATTAGACATGACAACTAATCTTTTTAAGCTTCTTGGGATAGTTTTGTTTACTTTTCTTAGATGTTTCTGTAGAAGTGAAGTTCACGTTTCACAATACATGCCAAAGCTTTTGTTCACTGATTTAAATTCACGTTTCTGCAATCGCTCTTGGCTAACTCATCAAGATGCCCACCAATTAAAAGACAACCTTACTAAAATTGTAAACGTTCAAAATATAACATACATACAATATCAGGATTTGAATAACAAGTGCAAAGAGAAAATTCCCAAAGGAAAATATTGTTCACTTTTATACAAAAGTCCATTTTTTCTAAAATGGGGGTTCTCTTCAGTATTGACATGTTCTACCTCCACAGAGGATACTTTACTACAACTTTACATCTCGTTTGAAACTACTAAGAAAAATCTTATGTCCAGATATGAGCCAATCAGTCAAACTATATCACTTAATGGCAAAATTGTGACAAACATTGTTAAACTTTACTCTGATAATTTCAATGGACCTGATACAATGAATGCAGCACGATCAAGAAACATGCGAGATTTTTATAAAATTAGCGAAGCCCATATTGCAATTTCAAAAATTACACTGGAAATTCTCTCCTGGCACAACCTTACTTATATTTTTCCTAGTGAAATCTACACTTTTGAAATGAAAGCTCTTGTGCCTGGAATTCATACGTTGATGGTATTAAACAAGGAAAACATTTTATCAATTAGAAATAGAATTTTCCATGAAACGTCTTCAGATGTTTGCTCTAGGCGTGTAGATTCAAATTTTGTTTATTGCGGTGTTCCCCAAAGTGGTAAAGTAGACCTTTTAGACTTTTCGCCATTACTATTACCATTCCGTCCAGCAGTTTGGTTTTTAATTATCGGATTCACTTGGATTTTGTCGTTTTTAATATGGTCTGAAAAATTTGCCTGTCACAAAAGTCAACAAAGGGCTCACGATTTTTCAGCATTTTTAAATGTTTTGTGTTCATTGCATGCTGGATTGATTTCATATCCGGTTTACTTTGGATTAAAATTGGAACTTAAGTATTCCGTAATTTACTCGTTTTGGTTGTTTGCCTGCTTGATTATATACAAATTTTTACACTGGAATATTTACAAGTTTAATGATTCAGCCGATTCCTCCCAAAACCATGGATGAATTAAAGGATTTGGTGGCTAATAACTACTCGTTTGTATTTTCTGAACAAATCCAAGAAATTTTTGAAGGATCGCTGGAAATTATTCAGTCTAAAAATTCAAGCAATAATTTAAATGGAGAGTTAACAAACGCGGACTATGTTAAGATATTAGTAACAGATTATCCTAAACGTCAGATATATCCTGTGCAAGAATTTCTAAACAAAGTGGCATTTGAAGATCGAACTGCAGCGTTTGGGCCTTGGCCATTTGTTTTTGCAGTTTACCATAAAGCGACAAAGTTAATTGAGCAAAGAAGCGTACAAAAGAATGATGACGATACAAACAAAATAATTTGTCGATTTGGTCAAAAAATGGTACCCTCCAGCTCTGTTCCAATATTTTGGCGATTTTATCCACCAAATGTGGACTGGATTTATGAAACATATCTCATTTTTATTGAGAATGGAATTGATGGCCTCTGGATTCGTGAATTCTTTGGACTAATGATTGCCAGTCGTGTACAGGACAGAGTCAAAATAAAATACTATACAAAAATAGAAGCTGATTGGAACATTGATTTACCAAAAGCAATAACATTGCATGAAAATCATTTCATAACACTTGTCACGTTATGGATTTCTTGTGTATCTATATGTATTGTGTGCTTGAGTCTTGAAGTGTGCATTTACAGAAGTTACAATTCAGGGAATAAAAAACTTGTCAAAGTAAAATTTAATCAGGTAGAACTGTCGTTTCTGCGATGAGTTTAAATCGAAGGAAGCTTATGATTTTTCAGGAAAAAATAAGGCTAGAGCTTAAAAGGTCTTGTTTTTGTAGCTGTGTAGAGTATAACATTTATGCTCCATGACTGGGAATTTCATATTGTCAACATGATTTCTTACCAAAGCATGAAAGGTTTAACAATCGATTAGAATTGCAGAAAATAACTCTTTATCATGTAGTCTTATTTGTAGAAATGTTGGTAGTTATTTGTAACGTTAAACATTTGATGTTGTGCAGGTAAACTTTGAATACATATTTCAAAACACGTATGGTGTTTATTTTTAGGCAATAAATTAACTATTCTTGTAGTAAAATTATTCAACAAATGTGTTTTTGTATGTTATACATTTTTCGAGTCCAAACATGCATGCGTCATATTATATACTTGCGAAAATGGGGTAACATGAAACATTAGGTAATTCTGTGCAAGGAGAATCTATCATCAAAACGAATTTAACTTCTTAAACTAATGTATTCAACGTCTTTCTCTTTATGATTTTTAAAAGTGTTAAATGCTCTTAAGAGATTTCGATAATTATAATGACACACACATATTCAAATTAGCTTCGTTGATGTGTAATTTTTTATTTTATGTAATTCAAAAACTTGTATAAAAATAGCATTTTGCGTAGATATCGAATAAAAAATCACGCACAAAAAACCTGCCAAGGACATTGTTTAATAAGCTGATTGAAAGAAACAAGAAAAAAATATCAACGGTTGTTGTTCTAGCCGAAGTTTTCAGACAGGAAGGTTATGACTTATTTACGTTTCATTTGAAAAAGTTGAGGAATTTAACAATGGGATGTTGTACGATTTATGATGTGGAGAAATTTCGTTCTGTGAAAAGAAAATGGCCATTGGAAAGCCTGACTTTGAAGTTTGGATACGAGGATGTAAACGAGGAGGATTTGGGGATTGGAGGTCTTTTTAAGGTAATTCAACAAAAGTTTGCGAGATCACTTGTCTCTTTGGATTTGGAAGTGGTGGGAAGAGAAAATGAGGAGGAGGGTCCAATCTGGCTGGATTGTAAGTGGAGTAGACTGGATTTACCGAAGTTAAGAAAAATACGTGTGAAGATGAATGTAAATCAGGTTTGTTTGGATTTTCTATTGGAGATGAAAAATAACTTGGAGGAAATTTCGGTGGAAGTTGTGTATGGAGGTAGACCGCTTGGGCATGAAAGGACTTGGACTAGTGGAAGTATTGTTCAGTTTATGGGTTTTGAGGGGAAGATGGGGGAATCTAATATTTGGGCTATTTTTAAAAAGTTGAAGAAAATGGAGGTGAAGGCAGGTTGGCATGAAAGAATACTGGAGTCTTGGAGCTATTCTAGGAAGGATTGGATGATGAACAGCGTGTACAACTGATGGATTTTTATGAATTTTGAAGAAAAAGTCTATATTTGATTGTTAGATTACCATGTAATGTGCAGAACTTGAAGTTAAATTGCAACTGAAATGTAAATTCTAAATTTCTAAGTAGTGAAATTTTTATATAAGTTGACCCAAAGTTGTTTGGAACGAGATATTTTTCTAAATGTAATGTGAAAAGTTAAACATTGTCATAAAAATAAAAATAAATGTACTACAATTAAAGTATGATTGGAATAAAACCGAGTAAATGTATGCTTCACAAATTTTATTTCTTGTGTATTTATTATAAATATAGTATTTTGTATTTTTTTAGGATTCAGATTCAGGATTTCTAAAAATTATGCAAGACAAGTATACATATGTTCAAGGCGATTGACAGTTGTTTGGATGTTCATTAGACTGTACATTCATTCTTGATCCCTTAAATTGTAATAAACCCCAATTCAAAGAATTTAGCGAAAATACTGTATAACTTTTATTTATTTAAAACGAACTAAATAATTACAAATTTTTATATACTTATGTTTAAAATTGTACATTAAATTATAAATTAACATTTGACATTACTGCATATTCCAGCGCACCGGACTTCATCATTAGTACTCATTTTTAAGCAACCAATCCTCCCTAGAATACCTCCATGACTTCATTTGAACCATTGTCGGCATTGTCGCATCAAACATGAATTCATCATCATCTCTCCAACCTGCCTTCACCTCAATTTTCTTTAACTGCTTGAAAAGTGCCCAAATATTGGATTCCAACATTTTCCCCTCAAAACCCATAAACTGTACAATGGTTCCACTTGTCAATGTCCTTTTCCGTATATACCGCGAAAAATAGTACACAACTTTAACCGAAATTTCCTCCAAGTTATTCTTCATCTTCAAAAGAAAATCCAAAGACACCGATTGCGGGTTAACTTGCATCGACAGGCCAATTTTTCGTAACTTCGGTAAATCCAGTCTACATTCCTTACAAGCCAGCCAAAGTGGACCTCCTTCTTCCATTTCAATTTTCATCATTTCCAAATCCAAGGAAACAAGAGTGGTCCCAAACTTGTCTTGGATTACTTTAAAAAGATCCTCAACTCCACCAAATTGGTTGCCATATTTCACTGTCAGACTTTCCAGTGGCCATGGATCTTGTGCAGAAAGCAAGTTTTCCGCGTCTTTAATATTACAATAGCCCATCGTCAACTTCTTCAAATTTGGAAGTGGAAACGTAAAAAAGTCATATCCAACTTGATATACTCCCAAGCCTATCATAGAAACGTGATTGTTCTGGCGAATCAGCTTATTAAACAATGACGCTGGAAGGTCTTTGGTGTCCAGTGTCTCCAGATGACT
>JAQFXM010008326.1:0-10804 GCA_034693345.1 Entomobrya multifasciata | reverse complement strand
TATATATATTTCAGAAAGAAATGGACATTCATGGAAATGCGAAGGCCGGCTCCAAAAAAAGTTTCGGAACAATTCGAAAAGCACTTGATGCTTCTGGAAGGTACTAATAATATTATCTTTTGGAAGTCGATATGATCATATTTCATGTTTTTTCATTTATGTAACATTAATTGTGTCTGTTTGGAACTATTTGACAGCTTCCACCAAAGCCTTAATGGATCTTTTGCGAACTTGAGCATAAGTACCAACAAGACCCCTAATAACCGTGCTGGAAAAAACGAAAAGAAGTTGAACAAGTCTGGAAGCAGACTCACCAAAACTCCAGTGACCGATAGGTTTGTGCCAGATAGAAGTAATTTTGAAATGGCACACTACCTTCTTCAGAGTGCTGATGCTGCAAATCGAAGTCTGAAGAATACCAATGGAAATTCTGAAGTGGAGGGGAATAACTCGGATAAAAAGATAAACAATAGCGCTTATTCAAAATCTTTAACGGAAAACATGCTGGGCGTCTCGGATCTCAATAGCGTTCGAGTTCTTAGCTTTGCCCAAAAGCCTAAAGGTCCTCCAGAGGTATGTCGTCACTATTTTATCCATAATATATGTATACCATCCTGAAAAAGGCTTCCAATCTAAAATATAATGTCTTTTTTGACAGGGTTATCAAAATGCCCTTAAAGTTGTGTACCAAGGTTCCACTGGGAATGCTCAGAATCCTGCCAGCAAATACCGTGTTTATCCGAAGTCTCCTGACCGTGTCTTGGACGCTCCAGATATCATTGATGATTTCTACTTAAATCTGCTGGATTGGTCATCTACGAACGTTGTCGCTATCGCTTTGAGGGAACAAGTGTACTTGTGGACTGCACACACTGCTGAAATTCAAAGAATACCTTGTGACGTTTCAAACGAGTAAGTTTAACAACATTTTAAAACAATCCATCCATGTAATAAATGTATCATGCACGTTTAGTTGTCTAAATAATTGTTTGATTTATACTTTGTAGCTCCTTGCTCTATGTGTCTTCACTTGGCTGGCTCCAAGATGGAAGTCATTTAGTGTGTGCCACCGACAACGGCAGAATGCAGATTTGGGACGTGGAAAAGGTTAAGATGATACGTAATCTTAGAACTGACGACAATGAAAGAATAGGTGCTATGAGTTTCCGATCTCACATGTTAACTGAAGGAAATCGATTGGGAACACTTCGTCATCATGATCTTCGAATTGCTGATCATGAAATTATGAAACGAGAATCAGCTCATGCTCAAGAGGTGAATTTAATATTTATTTGCTTGTTTACCTTCAGTATGTTTGTTATTAAACTCGTCAATTACATGTCTTGTTAAATGATAATTATAGATATGTGGAGTTCGCTGGTCACCGGATGGTCGATTTTGCTCCACTGGAGGAAACGATAATCTTGTCAATATATGGGACTCTGTTAACATGAGTAATACATGTCAACCCGTTTGTACGTTCTCTGATCATCAGGCAGCCATTAAAGGTAAATATTTATATTTTAAATTGAACTACACAATACAATTTATCAGGATATCATGTGCATTTTTATTGCCATCATGATTCTGAATGTAAAGTAATCACTTAAATTTTGAATTTCTAGCCATGTGTTGGTCACCTTCCCACGCTAGTGTTTTGGCTACGGGTGGAGGAACTAACGACAGAACAATTAAAATCTGGAACGTATCTAGTGGAACCTTATTAAAAAGTGTGAACGCTGAAAGCCAGGTATCTGCCCTTATTTGGAGTGACGCTTACAGGGAAATTCTGAGTTCACACGGATTCACAAAACATCAGCTTTCGCTGTGGAAATATCCTGAAATGTCGAAGGTTGGAGAAATGATGGGACACACTGGAAGGATTTTACAGATGGCCCTATCCCCCGACCAAACTACTGTGGCAACTGTTGGAGCAGATGAAACTCTTCGCTTTTGGAGAATATTTCCACCAACAAAAACTGCAAAAGATTTGAAGGTTGGTAAAGCCAAGTCATCAACTTTGATGACAGGATTTCATGGTGTTCGGTAAACTAAGTTCTCTGTTCGTTCATGTACAGTATTTTCAGAAAATATTAATAGTTCATGTGCATACTTTAAGTATGCTGTTTTGTTCTCAAATGAAGCGTGAATATAAAAATAACACTTTTTCTTTTAACTACACATTTTATAAATTAGTATAGATTACTAATTAGTAGCAAATTAATTCGACTGATCTCTTTCCAATAAATGATAAACTATTCACGAGAATTTCATTACGCTTGGTATATCTCCATTAACTTATTCCTAAATAATACTATTTTAATTGAATGACTGATTACTAAGTTAATTTTTTAGAATGCCAGTAATGAGTAACAATTAATATTATATACGCGTGAAGATGAAGTTTTTAGCAAAATGAAGATAGTATTACACTTTTTATGTTACATTTACATTGCGTTCAAAAACGACACTATGCGTGTGATGTGATGAAAAGTTTTCAGCAAATCAGTTTTTAACAAATCAGACAAAATCTCTGTAATAAAGGTTTCATATATATATGGTATTTTGATAACTTAAAATAAAATAAAACAATTCAATATTAAATGACTGCGTTAGTAAGTATGATTTATTCTGCGCTGGATAACAGTTCAGATGACATTATCACATAAAATCATTGAGCGAAAATATTAGTTGATTAAAAACTGATCACCGGGTAAAATGATCAAATGAATCAGGAAGATAGCCAAGTTTCTATATACTGCATCATTTCACCTCGCTTCTTTGGGTTTCCAACGTTGACCGTAGGCTGCACTTTTTTAGGTTTGAGACTGGTCACAAATTCCTTCAATTCAGAGTAACTTGAATGCTCGGAGTATGGTACCCCTGAAATTAAAAGATTACAATTTATAGTAGAGAATTTCTCCTAGTCCACTTAAAGTGTCAATCCTTGAAAATAGAAATTTTACAATAGAAATCATACCTAAAACAGTAACGCTTCCATTGTAATGTGTTTTCACAGAACAACCTGATGCGCATGAAGAAAATTGCCAACCACTAGGCTTGATTCCAATGATGTTCGTGTACTTCGGATGTTTCGCTAAATATTCCTGCAAATTCTACAAAATGAACAAAAAATCTAAAATCATATGTCCAAATGACATAACTATTTTCCTGATATAAACCAAGTTACCTTTGCAGTTATAGAAAACATTGGAACGACATGAACTTGGGCTGCATCTTCCTGTGCACAAAGTAAACTAGTGAATCTCTTGTTTCCCAATGCATTTAAAATCTTCCTCTTGTCATAAGTGCCAAATACTTTTGACCCAATCGCTTCTGCTAACGTAAAGTATACGCGTTCCTTGCCTGTGACCAAAAAATGATTTTTTAAAAACAATATGCTTATCATTGAAACATAAGAAAACCATTTTTCACTGACTTACCAATTAAGTAACTCCCACACAAAATCAGTGTTTCTGGTCGGAATTCTAAATGTCGCTTGATGTGCGAAATCACATTCGCTACAGATTCATTTTGAGTAGGGAAATCATACTGCGGACTGCAATACCTGAAATTGGAGGAGAACAATATATGGTAAACTCTCTTCCATTAGACTGGAGGCTTGTGATTTAAAACTCTTTGGAACTTTGAAAAGCTGGCTTACGTTGTATCCAAGTAGAGATTATCAACTGAAACGCCAGCTAGGAAGGGATTTTCAAGCATATCCGGAGTGTACCTGAAATCACCAACGTGCAATGTTACTGAACCATTTCTGAAGCGAAATAAGAACATCACCGAGCCCGGGCAGCTAAAAAGTGTAACACATGCATATTGATAAGAATTAAAACATATGGATGCGTTTGATGTTCAATTGGTTTAATTTTACTTACTGATTCGCATCAATAAGAGTGACCTCGGAATCATTAATCAAGTAGGGTTTGTCCAAGTGTAGTTTTCTAATGCACTTTTCTTCTACATACAGTTTCATTCGGACCAAATTACCTGACAAGGAACATGAGACTTTGTTTCATTTAGGCAATGTCATCATGTCATGACTTTATAAAATGTCAAAATTAGTTTATTTTTCCTCACCTGTTGGATGGCTGCAGATTATTGTTTTGCAAAATTTCTTCGTTAAACCAATGTAATGGTCTGAGTGAAAGTGGCTCAGGAAATAGACCTCCATACCAGGGATCAGCCCAAAATTAAAAGCGTCAACGCAAAACGGAACACCTTCATAAAAAAAACTGTTTGAAGAATTTGATTCATTACCATTATGATTTTACATGTAATTTTTGCTTACCGGGAAGTTTCTTGTAAAACGGACAAACTTTCGTTTTGTTGCCTTCATAGGGATCCTTGTCAGACAGGTACTGATTTAAAATAACCTTTTTTCCGTCAAAGTGGGACGGGTTATCTGGTTCTTCTTCGTACTGGGCTTCCGATGTTGAATTAATAATGGACTGAAGAATCTCATTTGAGTCACTTTTCATGACAGTCGTCTTTTGAAGTGCCTTTCGCTCACTTGGTGGAAGAAATATTGGAGCTACTTTTATGACATTTTCCTTCACGCTTTCCAAACTGGAGTCTGCCAACGGCTTCGTGTCAGCATTACTCTGGCTGTCAACTCGTTTCTGGGAGGTGGATGGGAAGCATACTTTTGATACACTAGCTATTCCTGATTTAGACTCATCCAAATCCCTCAAGCTTTGTACTTCAGTTTCTTCCAACCGCGGACTCTTCTTTAAAGGACTTTGAGTTGGTGACCTCTTACTCCCAGACGAAGTCATCATAGCTATCAAATTCAAGATATAATATGAAATACTACATTAATTAATCCAAGTCATAGAATAAGTGCATCTTTTACACAAATCATTTGATGTCATCACCATACCGCTTGAATTTTTGGTTAATCCTCGTTTAGCAGTGGAGCCTTTTCCCTTCTTGGTGATCTTGGAACTTGTCTGATTCGTTTGCATTTTACTCATCAGCGTTTTCCACGCATCCTTTCCATCACCTCTTTCCATAATGCTACCTGAAAAAGTACTGGAAGATCCTGAAGCAATAGTGCAAACAAATTCAACATCATCGGTTTCGAACGGTTTTTTATCTGGATTGTCCCCCAACTCTGAACGCAAGTTAACCAGTGATAATGCTTCTGAATTGTCATTAGTCTCAGCTTCATGAAATTCTTGCCAAACAGCATCAGTCTTATTGACAGTTGTACCTGCACTTGACCTGCATGAACTTTTAGATGCCTTATTTGTACTTTTCTTAACTTTTGAAATAGTTTTCTTATCAGTTTTGCTAACGAATTTCTCTTTCTCTCCCAATTTTCCAGAATTTTTCTTGTCTGCATTTAAGTTAATATCATTATCATCACTTTTCGGAGAAACTAACTGACGCCGGCGATATCTGGAGGGCTTGAAGTCATCATCATCATCTCCAGAAGAAGGCACTTCCACAAGAGGGATCGTCACACGTTTTTTAAACGTAAACGCTTTTCCTTCAACTGATTTCTCGGAGGATGTGGAAGAGCTCATCGTGATCAATTTTTAAATATTGATTGATTATAAAATGTATCACTCAATTAAGCGCTTGTTGTTAAATGAATCATGTACGAGGAATGAAAGTCAGCGTTTGTCTTGAAAAAAAATCATATCATTATACACTGTGCTTTGTTTGGAATGTAGTTGTCGCGTTGCTTCCTATTTCCATACAAGTCTAAATACAGGTGCAATGAGCAAGGCTTTCACTAAACTGCTTTCATAAACACGATTAACAATTTTGCTTCATGCACTCACCTAACTTTCCCTGATTTGTGCAGAAATGAATGAACCGTCATCTCTGAAAAAACTACTTTTTTGCACATCTCCCTCTGCTTGTATTCTGTTTGCTTGTGTCGGTATGCCCTGCTTGCGAACAACATCAACTATTTACAAAGGAAAACCAGCTGAGCATCATCAGCCGAACCTCGTCCAGCTCCAGCGCCAGCGATCCGGTAGTCAGCCGTCGTAATGAAAAGAAGACATGTCACAAATTCAATTTAAAAACATTTACTGTAATTCTGAAAGTGAACAAACAAGTGAACATAATAGCATCGGGCAGTTCTTTCATTAGTTGCTTAAAAAGTGAGTGCATGTAGTGATTAAAGGGGAAATAGTTTCTCCAAGTCCCACTCATTCCGGCGATCTGTATTGTCACTTAAAATGGTAATGAATGTTTGACAATTTTTTCTGTATTCTTGCTGTATTTTGCAAATTGTAATTGGATCTCCAAGAAGTTGAAGCTAATCATTTGTTGTTTTTCATAGGGCATCATGAAAGGCTTCCTATTCCCCATTCACATGATGTTGGTGTTGTTTGCATCTTCAGCGTTGTCTGCCAACAATGAAGCATTTGAAGAGTCCCTTTGGGTCAAGAGTCTCCCAAGCGGTCATATATACACCCGGATGGAATTCGAATTAACTGATCGTGTGGCAACTCACGACCCAAATCACTCCCGATTATTTCCCAGAGCGTTGCTGGAAATACTTAATGCTCACGACGTGTACGAGCTGCACTACAGTTTGACACAAGGGTACTGGAGGTTGGGGTCATGGGGAGAGATGAACACCTCAACACCAACCGGTGCACAGATCAGTGCTTGGTTTGCGTCCGAAGATGAAGAGTAAGATTGAATCCCTTCATAATGCTACTTTCGAACGCGTACTTGTGCTGTATGCTAACATAAAAAATCATTTTTAAATAAATTCCAGGAGTGCTGATTCTAATTGGAAAGGACTAAGCAGTAGATTGAGTGGTTTGACATGTGCATCTTTAAATTTTCTCGACAAAGCCACATCTATTGAGCCAACCTTTGCTTATAGACCACATGGAAGTATTCAAAAACCTGGATCACCTAGAAAACTTTTTATTAGAGTGGGACATCTTCCAAGAGAAAATATTTGCACTGAAAACTTAACTCCATGGACAAAACTTCTTCCATGTGGAATTATGGTAATTTTCCTAATTTTTTAAACCAAACGTATAAACTGTAAAATATCAAGGTGTAAAATTCGTTTACACGTATGTGCTTCTTCTTTAACACTATTTCTGTTGTTGTTTTTTCAGCGCGGCATTTCTTCCCTTCTCAGATCAAAACAAGTTTTTAATACTCACTACCACTCTGCATCAATTGAATTTTATCGTTTGGATAAGGAAATCCGATTACATCTGTCATTGTCTCTTGTAGTAGACCGACCACATAACCCAAGACCTCATGAAAATTTTGCTCGCACGGTACTTGGATCTTTAGCATTATTCCCATGTCACTTGTCCAAAACAACCAACATCAACATTTGGAACGTTACCAAATGGAGTACGATACAGCCAGAGGGTTTTAATAGCCTGAAAATAATTGATATTCCGACCATGATCGATGAGGAACCCAAGTTGATCTTTACTCCAATCAAGTACATGGGAGGTATGGAATTGAATATGCTAATGGTATTACTGTGCATTATAATATATGATTAGCATAGCCTATATCGCTTTATGTATCTTTGAAACAGGTTATGGCCAGGAATATGGTGAAATTATTGTTGAAATGACAAACCACTTGAAGGAACAGTTTTTAAATGTTTTGTATGTTGAGGTCCTGCCCTGGTACATACGTCCATATCTGCATAGTTTACGCATGGAGGTGACCCATCGAGGAAACAAATTACCGGTTCCAGCAGGTAGGCATTTTCAGTAGATTGAGAGACATATTTACTTTGGGAATTTATCCTTGGATTTTATTATATTTGTTTTACCCTTTGATTTCAGGCAACATTTTCCATTACACTCCCGGACAAGATCGAAAAATGATGCACAAACTGGAACTTGACGTTGGTATTCCTCCACTCTCCACAGTCACCGCAAAATTCATGGTGGAAAAGGGACACTTAAAGTGGGACGAATATCCTCCAGACGCCAATCATGGCTTCTATTTACCTGCTGCCCGTTTTGAAGTAAATATTACAAAAGAAACGGATCCTTCCAAAGTCTCAACTCACATATATTACTCCAGAATTTTATTGATAAATCTGTCAACCCCCGATTTTTCAATGCCGTACAATGTAATCTGTCTTACGTGTACAGTAGTTGCATTAGCATTTGGTCCAATTCATAACATAACTACCAAAAGACTTCAGTTGAGTGTCTTGATTTCTCGTAAAGATACTATGAGAAAACTGTGGAATAAAATTCGTAGAAAGAAGCCCCAAACTGAAGACGAAGAATTAACTGCGGCTGAGCAAGAGAACCAAGAGAATGATGTTCCGTCAAATGATGAAAATCCAAGTTCATCGTAAAATTGAGTTTAATTTATTATTTACATTTACGCTAGTCTGATATGTGAGGGTATTTATACCTGAAGAATGGCAAGCTTGAATTTATAGCACCAGTAAATTGATGTGGTTGTTTAGGATAGTTTACTAATTTTTGAGTTTCTTCTGATGTTGAACCTGTATAGTTACATTTCTTTTTTACTCTTTCAGATTTTAATATAAATGTTAAATTAGCAGAACAAGTACAAAATACTTAAATGTGTCATTCAACTTCTTGTTTTATTAAAATAATATAAAAATAAAGTAAGTTTTGATATTATAAAAATAGGTAAATGTTTCATTGCTTTAAATATAACAGGTTTAAGTAGTTAACAGAATTAAAAATATAGTAACTAGAAAGGAACTCGGAATTTCTGGCGCACCAAATAACCAGGATTGGGGCTATAAACTCCACCCATTCCTGGAAATGGGGATGGAGGAAAAGGTCGAAGTGGCCTTTTCCTCCTACGCCTTCGAAATATTTTCATCAAAAAGTTGTTGCGATTCTTAACTAAGCTTAGTAAACTAGGTTTGACCCTTGGAGGAGGAGGTGGAAAATGAAAGTCAGGTGGAAAGGAACTATGAAAGTGATCTACAACGACTCCGTCGTAGGGGCTTTGTGCAGGTGGTGGTGATGGTTGTTCATGAAAACCTTTATTGTCAGGGTCTTGAGGCATTTGCCGGAAAGGCGGAATGAACTTTTGAAAGACAAGTGGATCAAGAGTAACCTTTCCTCCATCTGGTATGTGAGATGGCTTTTTGTAACTTGGTTTGCCATTACTGTGGGGTGGATTGTCGTCTGTGCTGGGGTTTTCGGGACTTTTGTCATAAATTTTCCCGTCGGATTCTTTTTTGTGCTTTAGAAATTTACTGTCATATAAAGGTGGTTTAATTGTTTCCAAATCTGTGTACAAATGTGCTTTTTGTAGTACGGATTGATGTCCTTCCGAATCTTTGGCTTCGCTTCCGACCTAGTGTGCATATACGTAAAAGTAAATTGAAAGAATAGTAAAGAAGGTTCTGGGAAGGGAAAGCAAAAGTGCTGTTGGTAAAAATTTGCAAGCGCTCAAAATCGTTTTAAAATGTGATTCAATCCTTTGAAATGCATTTGGATTTTTATATACATGGTATCTGTGCAGTTTATCAGAATTTCTAGCGTTAAACTGAAAATAAGAACGAAATCACAAAACAATTTTGAAGTTTGAGGTCTCGCGATTTCGAGCAAGTTTGAAGCGCAAGCGGTACTTTCTTTTAAAGTTTTTCTAAGTGCGTGCACATATGTATGTATGTAGTATTTACAAATCATACTAAACAAGATTCTAGAGAAATGATTTCGCAATACTCATGATTCCTGAGATTTTGTGTCATTTAGTTTCAATTTTTCTGCATCAGCAGTTCTGGATTCTCGAAGAAATGGTCCAGCTTCAGAACCATAAAGATGTATGATAGGATTACGTACCGTTTCAATAGAGTCTCTCCATTTTTCCAAATCTATTTCAGGAAGAATTTTGCTGTGGCAAGATATTCTAGGATTGCTAAAACGAAAGGGGTAGTACAAGTGATTAGCCAGCAACTTGCAACAGCAAAGTATCTTGTTGTGTTGAATATAGGGGTCAAATATATGGTAATTTCGAGCTTACATGTTGTGATCTGGGTGAACCATGGCGTAAATTTGAATACTTTTAATGTCATCCCCATTGTCGCAAAGCAGCCTGGATAGCTTCATACTTTTTATTTCATTCAGTTGATCTGTCAGAAAAAACTCCAAAATATTAATCTCAAGTTGCCCCGAACGCAGTTTCTCAGCCTAAAAAAACAAGTACTTACCCAATGTGAAACTGGAGGGGAGATCTGGTAATTCATACCAGAAACGATCACCGTACCTAAGTGCTTGGAATTGTTTAGCAATTAAACATCCAAACGTGGGGCCTAATAATGCACCTCCTTTAGCAATTTCTGATACACCCCCAGACCACAAATCGATATCCCAAGGTGATCTTCAAAAGAAAACGATTTTAAACTTGAGTCAAAACCGGCTACAAAGAAATGGCAGCTTTTAATTTTGTTGAATTTTCACAAAATTACCTGTATAAGTGCTTGTACTTGTAGACTGTTTCATTTCTCATAACGCCAATTAGATCATCCCATTCTGTTACAGGTGGTAGTCCACATACTTTTCGATAAGCCGCGTAGGGAGGAACACCATGATCTCTACCTCGTTGAATATTCATGGCTGCTAAATCCATTCCGAAATCTTGGCCCTTCTCTTTAAAGAGAAGAGTTGTGACCTGGATGCAACATCAAGCACTTTCAGAATTACGTCTCATACGATACGGTCAAAAAGCTTATTGTGGAATTTACCTGATCTGTAACACCTTCATCCATAACTTGTGCCAACTGATTTACAAGACCCATGATATAAGAATCAGCGTACCCTGGTCTGAACATGTCAAA
>JAQFXM010008325.1:0-10806 GCA_034693345.1 Entomobrya multifasciata | reverse complement strand
ACTTGTCCCGATTTCTTGGTCAAGTCAATAGTCTCCTCCACCAATTTCCTGTCACCTTCACAATTAATCGATATCCTCGCCTTCTCCCAAATTAACTTTTCGAGACAACTTAATTCCCTTTCAATTCTCCTCAAATTCCGATACAGCTTCTCAGTTTGTCTACATAACTCACTACACTTGTCACACAATCTTATCCACTCGTTAGGATTCCCACAACCAATTAAACTCCTCTTTAAATCGTTATCATTTAACTGAAGTATTCTCCTTAGTAAATAAAATACATTTAAATTACTCGACAATAATTGGCCATTAATATTGTTCGTCGGATTATGACCCTTTTCAGTTTTAACTTTGAAACAGCAGACTACACACAAGTCTACCTCCCCATTCTCCTCCTCCCCCGCCACCTCCATCGTATTTAATTTATTTACACAACTTGAATTTTAATTGCTCAAATGTCATATTCATTTAAATTTAAGATAACTTAAATTAAAATTTTAAGGTTTTAAGCGTCAGTGTATATTCGGCTATTGCAATATATTGTGCACAATGTACTGTCAATGTCCCACCAAAAATTCAATCAGCTGATCTTTTGTTAAACCAGCTGTTGTTTTGCATTGACAGAAAAATCCCTCCTAAATCCAAAATCCAAATCCAAAAGTTTTTATATTTAATTATTTATTTAAAATTAATAAAATGACAGCTGAGCAATTAAATCTAAAGATTGTAAATGAGGTGGTCATGGAGGCGAGAGAGGAGAATGTGGAGGTAGACCTGTGTGTAGTTTGCTGTTCTAAAGTTAAAACTAAAAAGGAGAATTTTAATTCGAACAATATTAATAGCCAATTATTGTCGAGTAATTTAAATGTATTTTATTTGGTGAAAAGGATACTTCAGTTAAATGATAACGATATTAAAAGGAGTTTAATTGGTTGTGGGAATCCTACGGAGTGGATTAAGTTGTGTGATAAGTGTAGTGAGTTAAGTAGAAATGCAGAGGAGCTGTATCGGAATTTAAAGAGAATTGAAAGGGAGTTAAGTTGTCTTGAAAAGTTAATTTGGGATAAGGCGAGGATATCAATTAATAGTGAACATGACAGGAAATTGGTGGAGGAGACTATTGACTTAAATAAGAAGTCTAGTCAAGTTTGGAGGACGATAAGGAATCATGTCGCTAATAAATGTACACTTAAATATTTTAGACATTTGAATAAAAAACAATATAAGTTTAATTTAAAATATATATTTAAATGGTTAACTTTAATTATATTAATTTTTCAAGGTAATTCGAGCAAAAGCAGTGCTGCTTCAACAACGGATAGCTTTAGCAATCCATTTATCGAAGGAGATAAATTGGCCAATTACCTGATAACACAAAAAGCATCCACTGCCATTTTACCGGGTCAACATTCCAAATCGATTTTTCCAAATGAGGATGACCACGATGACCATGTCAACATTTTGGAGGAGACGACTATTCCTGCGAAAGTCACCTCATTATCATCAACATCATCATTGTCCCCGCTTAAAATTAAAGTTGAAGTTAAACCTGAAATAGATTTGGAGGAACCTCAATTACCTGATATACTTGACCATCATCAAAATTATGAGAACCTGTTGATTGACAGCTTATTAGATGAACTGACTGATTTAAATGGTCATAATGACAAGGGGCAGGAATCGCTTGAAGAAAATGTTAATTTGGAGGCGATGGAGGTGGATGGACATGGAAACGAAACACAGGAGGAGCGAGGGCTGAATAATGATAAGGAAGGAGATGAGGAGGATGCAGATTGGAATTGGGAACCAGAGGGCGACGATGGGGGTGATGAGGTGGATGCGGAGGAGGATAACAGTGAGGAGGAGTCGGAGGTAGAAGAGGATGATCTGGAGGAGATGGGTACCTTTTGTGATGTCAGCGACTCCAAGCGGAAAAAAGAGAAAGTGATGGGACCTCCATCAACTCAAAGGAGAAAGTCAACCTACATCAAAAAAGGAACAGTCAAAAAATTGCAAAGAACTGAAGATGGGAAAGTTAAATGTCGTCAATGTGATCTAAGTGAGTTTAATGCTTCTACAGTAAAACATTTTCAGGTACTTGAAACACCTTATTAAAAAACAATCCAATACATTTCTTTCCTTTTTTTGTCCTGTAGTTTTTCTGAGTGCAAGTGGCCTGAATAGCCATGAACGTGAAAAGCATCCCAAGGCACTGGGAACCTTCATCTGTGACATTTGCGGTGAAGCTTTCAACTCCAGAGATTATTGTCGGGTACATCAAAAACGTCATCACAAATTAAACCCTGATGGGACCTGGACCACAACTAAAACCTCAAGATTGATAAGAACTGAAGATGGAAGATATCAGTGTCGTCACTGTGACCAAAGTAAGTAATTAAAATAAATAATAAATATTTCAGGTGCCTCAAGAACCTTAAAAAATTCAGGCGCCTCAAGCACCTTAAAAAATTCAGGTACTTCAAGCACCTTAAAAAATTCAGGCGCCTCAAGCACCTTAAACAATCAGGTACTTCAAGCACCTTAAAAAAATTCATGTACTTCAAGCACCTTGAAATTCAGGTACTTCAAGCACCTTAAAATTCAGGTACTTCAAGCAACTTGAAATTCAGGTACTTCAAGCACCTTATTTTCTCCTTTTTTGCAGATTTCTCAAGTAGAAGTGGACTCAGTGGCCACGAACGTGAAAAGCACTCCAGTACCCCAGGCGCCTTCATCTGCGACATTTGCGGCCGAGCCTTCAATTCCGCCACCTATCTCAAATCTCACAAAGTTTGTTCCCACAAATTGAAATTTGACAACACCCCCATTCCACCCAAGGCACCCAAATCACTGGAAAGGGACCACATGTGTGACCTTTGCGGCAAAGGATTTACAAATACAAGGCAACTAAAAAAGCATGTCCGATTCGTCCACGAAAAGAGATTCGATATCAAGTGTACTTTATGTGGATTGGGGTCAACGAGTAGGAATGCATTGAAAAAGCACCTGATTGCCATTCATCCGGAGGACCCTTCAGTTAAAAAGTTAATTGAAGAAGAGGGACTTAAATTGTTGATCTGTCCTGTGATTGGATGCAGGATTAGATTTTTAAAGGAAAGCAGTGTCAAAGGTCATTTGAAAAGTATTCATGGAAAGGGGGATGTGGATGTCGAAGGGCTGGAGCTCGATAAGGGGCAGGTACTTGAGGATCCTTCACTGAAGGTCCCTTGTCCAATTTGTGGAAAAATTTGTGCGAGTAAACAGGCCCTTAAGCAGCATGAGACGGTGGTCCATGGAAACGAGGGAAGGGGGGAGGATTTTAAATGTGAGGATTGTGGAAAGGGATTTAAGAGTAAGATGTACTTGAAGGGTCATGTGGATAGGGTACACTTGAAAATTAAGGGGGCTCCTAAGGAGAAAAAGTTTAAGTGTGAGGTTTGTGGGAAGGGATATGGAGATAGGGGTGGATTGAGGGATCATTTGGAGGTACATGAGAAGGAGGGGAAAAGGGATATATTTTGTGGGAAGTGTGGGCATAGTTATGTTACGGAAAGGGATTTAAGGAAACATAAAAAGAGGACAGGTTGTGGGGTGGATGGGAAAGTGTCAAGGGTTTATAAGAGGAAGGATGAATAAAAAAAATGAATGTTAACTAAAAAGTAAACGAAACAACTATCATATTTTTTTGTAATAAGTAAATTGTAATTGGAAGTTGATGAATTTGTAACGGAATCAATTGTATTTATTTGCCGTGTACAATCATGTGATCGTTTGACCTCTATATCTTGTCTTGTGTCAGTTTATCAATCATTCATGGAATCTAATAGAATCAATGCCAATAAAGATTTTGATAATAAACTTTCAAGACAATTAGCATTAAAATACTTAAAACTAGCTTTGCGAAAGATTTATACAAAAAACGCAGCATTTTAAGGTTTTTTTTACTGACATGGGAACTAAAATAAATGCCGCTCGTGAGTGAGACGTCAAAAATAGATTTTCTAGGGTAACTTTTGTCATTGATAACAATTCTGAATTTATTTTACTATAGAACTAACTTTCTTGGCTCTGATTTGCACCCCGATTTGCACAAACGCATGAAAGGTTTTGTTCATTTAAATAGCATGTTATCAATAATTGGTCGTACCTCTGGTACCGTTACACCGATTTACTGCCCTAAAGCCCTTCCCAATATTCTTTAGTTTATCGAATTATGCAACTTTTTTTTGAATATTTCAAAATCGTAAAACCGGTAAACTGCTCGTTAATCCAGTAACGCTAATTCAATTTGGCTGGTAATTATAAAAAAAATTTGGGTTTCTGTATACCATATTTGAAATTCTTGGGTCAAAGCGTTTTGGAATTAAAACGTTCACAGACAGACACGCAATGAGTACGTAGAACTAAAGCACTTCTTAATAAAATCATATTCTGTACTAAATATCAATGCTTGTTTATTGCCACTTTTAAAATCAAAACACAAAAGTCATCATCTAAAATTTTAAGACATCTTAAATAACGGCATATAGTAAGTGATAATTTTAAACTACATATGAAATTGATGGAATATTTTCAACTACAGATTATATTAAGGGATTAATTTAAACTTGTTAGCTTAAACAAGTCACTGTAAAAACCGAAATGTTTTGAAATTGCACTTTCAAAATACAACCCCTTCAAATCTATTCAACATCTAAAATTTCAACACATCTTAACTACAGATAATATTAATGGATTATTTTGTATCTTTTAATTTAAACACTTACAGATATATATATCGTAAAATGGAATGTTTTGTAAATGTGGCTTCCCAAAAAAATATACCAACTCCAAAATGCAAAAAATTGCAGCTAGACTTCCCATCCTTAAAAGGTGATAAAACAGGATAAAAAACGCTTTCGAATTGAAATCGTTAGCATTGTTTACTTGTGTATTGTAGAATTCTCTAATTTTTTTGTCGGATATATGAAAGCGTTTGTTATTTGTTCTTACTTTGGCAACATGTCCGAAATATATTTTATCCCACCACTCAAGAATACCAGACGATTTTATGCCACCAATGCGGCGAAATATGAACGCAGGCAGCCAAATGTTAAGTATATACTCAATATTTTTTGTCACCAACACTTCTTTTCCAATAGAAAGTTTTTGGAGTCCTTTGTTTCTCAAAATTGTATGCCACTCGTTAATTTTCTTGACGTCTTCTATAAATGCGACGTTGTTGCAAGTTTCTAGTTCCTTTAATACGTTAATGTCCGGGTCTCTTTTTGGAAATAAAATGTAATAGAATTTTTCCCACTCTACAGACTCTGAATTTAGCCATGTCAAAATATTTTCTGCAATGGAACGCGGGTTGAAATACAGAGGCCTTGTCCATATTTCCGAATTATTCAAAACGAGTTGAAATACTGTTGACTGAACTGGATTGTATTGGAGGCTTAGTTGCATTATTTGAGACCTGAAATTCATGAGTGGTGTATTATCCAATAATATCAAAGCCTCGTGCTTTCCAAACGTTTTAACTTTTGTCATTACGGATTCATTTGTTAGCAAAATTTTCAATATATCGTCTTCTACATCGAGTAGGACAGAAGGCATTGAATACACGGTATAATTCAAACTTAGTAGCTTTTCAAGTGTTTCAACAGGCAGATACTTCTTTGGAAGCATCCTTTCATACATGTTATCGTTTTTGTAATGTATACCCAAAGCCAAGGAACATATTAGCACTATACCTGCCAAACGTTTTGTTGAATTTTTGATCAATTGTTTTGACGCCAGTGCAGAAGACTGTTCTAGCAATATTTTCCCACCAGAGTTCACACCTTGACAAAATAAGGCAACCAAACCGTTTGAAGTTAAATCATATGATGAGGAATTAATGCACAATTGAAGAGGGAAAATTACAAAAAATATGAAAAATATTGTAATCCAATTTTCGGAGGTATAACTTGCAAGAAAAATGTTAGAGTTTATAATTGAATCTCTTTGACTGTCTCCACAAGCTATATACCTTGTTTGTGTTGGGGGATGCGAAACAACAAACCACGAACTATCTACATCGTATCCAGCAAAATATTGTACCTTTATGGCTTGCCCAGACAAAGATTTTTCTTTGATTAGATGGAAATTTTTCTTGTAATGAATCGCCAAAGCACGCTAATTTTTAAGCAGATTAAAATATCCTCAATTAAATATGAACTTGAAAACCCGGATTGTAGAAGTTTGAAATTGCAAAGATTCTTAGGACCATCAGAGTAAATTAGAATGCCTAAACTTGTAATGTTATTAGTATTTGAAAGGAATACATCAAAGAATTGCTGAATTTGTACGAAGGAAAATGAACATAAACTTTTGGAATATATTGGGCTAGTACATTGATAAACAACTGTGGACCCAAGTTCTAATGGTGGAAATATTTGAACTGTTCGGTTTTCTTTTTCAAATGTTTCCAGTTTTACTACGCATAGAATTATGTTTTCAACATTTACGCTGCGCCACAAAATGAATGCATGCTCAAATTTGGACAGAAATTTTATTTGTTCCATTTGTGATACAACTACGCCAACTATATTAGAAATCAATCCTTTTCCGATTATTTTTTTCTCATGTAGCCATAATGTATTTAGTTCGACATTTTCGCTAGAAGGTAGTAAATAAGTATACTGCTGGCCAATCCACGGTTTACTTTTCACAATAAACTTGTCTAATTCAATATGAGTACAGACAGGAATTGAAATTCGGTAAAATTTGGACAAGCAGAATGTTGATTCTTTAAATGAAGAATCCACCAAAGAACCATTTTGCTTTATTTTCAACGCCAATTCTAGGGGAACATGAACCACGGAGTTTGGTTCATCTTTTTGCCCTACAGGATATAATCGACTGAGAAATATGGGTGTATACGAATACAAAATATTCAAGTCATTAAAAAGAGAAACAAGCAAGAAGCAATTTTGACACTGAAAAATAAATGAATTTAACTTTAGCTCATTAACTAAAGGACGTCCAGAATATGCTTAAATATTTGGATCGGATTTTTCCAATGGAACCAATTCTCGCTTATTCGACCCAAAATTGTATCCAAAAGCCATTTGTTGTATCGAAACAAAAATCACATAAAGTTTTAGCAGTTTTTTAGTAAAATTCATTGTATATGAATTACATAACTATCACAAACTGTTTTGTCTAGAAAATTCAAATTTTATTTCAAATCAATTTGTGAAGAGTTTTAAACTGGTTGTCTCAAGCTTTAGTATGTTAAATTGAATCTGTTGAGTATGAGTTCTTTTTTTGTATTTTTCACAACATTTTTTACTCAAGTTGTTGAGTTGAACAAGTGAATGTTTAAAAGGTATGCGGCTAAACCATAATTAACGGATTCAATAATAAAGGCCAAATGAGGTTTTCGATTGCTTAACAAATAATTCAAATTGTTTCGTCTTTATTTTCTAAAAGAGCACTACTGTAGTAAGGAACCAAATCACATACAATTTCAAATACGTTTGCATGAATAAAAGATAAAATCTGGGGCTTAGATGAAATTGGATTTTTTGATAAATTTCCTTCGAAATTAAATTTTGTAGCCACTATATTCAAAATGTAAGGATACAAAACAAGTTATTACGGTCACTTGAATGCCTGGCCATGAATTTATAAATGTGTCATGGTACTTTATCAATTTATTTATGATGAAAAATCGGTCAAGATTGAAATTCGGAAACAATTTAACGGTAATAAAAATTTGTCACTCTCATGCAAGCGTAATCAACCGTTATTGTTATTAATGTAAAATATCATTTCGTATGAACAAATGTATGAACCTGGAGAAGAATGGTACCTCTAGCGTTTCCAGCGCTTCTAAGCAGAAACAAAAGAAGTTGAATGACCCTCCATTAAATCTTAAGAAAACGTTGACCTATATCAAAAAAGCCAACAAATTGATGTAATTAATGTTCAAAGGTGCGAAACAACTTTTAGGACCGGCTATGTATAAGGAAAGATCTCTTTTTACAATACAACTCTATAATTTATCGTCAATCGTGTCTTAATTCAAATTTGGCCCCCTTGTAATAATAAGCAGATCCTTTGACTGAGGAAGCTCAAACTTGGTGCAGAGGTATCCATAAGATGAACATAAGAGGTATACATGTACATCTTAGGTATTCTTGGGTATTCTTTAATATTACTGTGTATTCTTGGGCATTCTTGGGTATTAATGGGTATTCTTGGGTATTGTCGGGTATTCTGGGGTATTGTCGGGTATTCTGGCGTATTGTCGGGTATTCTTGGGTATTGTTGGGAAGTGTCGGGTATTCTTGGGCATTGTTGGGTATTCTTCGGTATTCTTGGGTGTCCTCGGGTATTATTGGGCATTGTTGGGTATTCTTGGGTATTGTCGGGTATTCTTGGGTATTCTTGGGTATTGTCGGGTATTCTGGGATATTGTCGGGTATTCTGGGGTATTTTCGGGTATTCGTGGGTATTCTTGGGTATTCGTGGGTATTCTTGGGTATTCTTGGGTATTCTTGGGTATTCTTGGGTATTGTTGTGTATTCTCGGGTATTCTCGGGTATTCTTGGGTATTGTCGGGTATTCTGGGGTTTTCTTGGGTATTGTCGGGTATTCTGGGGTATTCTTTGGTATTCTTGGGCATTGTAGGGTATTCTTGGGTATTCTCCGGTATTCTTGGGTATTGTCGGGTATTCTTGGGTATAATTGTATATTAATGGGTATTGTCGGGTATTCTGGGGTATTGTCGGGTATTTTCGGGTATTCTTGGGCATTCTCGGGTATTTGTGGGTATTATTGGGTATTATTGGGTATTCTTGTGTATTCTTGCGTGTTCTTGGGTATTCTGGGGTATTCTCGTGTATTGTCCCGTATGATTTACGATGGATTACGGATAACTTTTCCAAATATTTCCGATAGATTTCCGATAGCTTTCCGATATATTTCCGATAGACTTACGAGAGATTGACGATAGAATTACGATAGATTAACGAAAGAATTTCGATAGAATTCCGATAGATTTAAGTTAGATGTACGATAGATTTACGACAGATTCCCGTATGATTTACGAGAGATTTACGATAGAATTTCGATAGATTTCCGATAGATTTACGATAGACTTACGATATCGTTACGAAAGATTGACGATAGATTAACGATAGATTTACGGGAGAATTACGATAGAAGTACGATAGATTGAAGTTAGATTTAAGTTAGATGTACGAGAGACTAACGACGGATTCCCGAATGATTTACGATGGACTTACGATAGATTTACGTCAGATGCACGATATATTTACGTCAGATGCACGATAGATTTACGATACATTCCCGAATGATTTACGATGGAGTTTTGATAGATTTACGATAGAACTACGAGAGAATTACGATAGATTTACGATGGATTAACGATAGATTTAAGAGAGAATTACGATAGATTTACGATAGAATTTCGATAGAATTACGATAGATTTAAGTTAGATGTACGATAGATTTACGACAAATTCCCGTATGATTAACGATAGATTTAGGATAGATTTACGATAAAATTACGATAGATTTATGAAAGAATTTCGATAGAATTACGATAGATTTAAGTTAGATGTACGATAGTTTTGCGACAGATTCCCGTATGATTTACGAGGGAGTTACGACAGATTTACGATAGATTTACTGTAGATTAACGACACAATTACGATAGAGAATTATTAGGTATTGTTGGGTATTGTCGGGTATTCTTGGGTATTGTCGGGTATTCTTGGGTATTGTCGGGTATTCTTGGGTATTGTCGGGTATTCTTGGGTATTCTTTAATATTACTGTGTATTCTTGGGCATTCTTGGGTGTTCTCGGGTATTCTTTAGTATTCTTGGGTATTCTTGGGTATTAATGGGTATTCTTGAGTATTCTCGGGTAATATTGGGTATTGTTGGATATTAATGGGTATTCGTGAGTAATCTCGGGTAATATTGGGTATTGTTGGGTATTCAGGGGTATTATCGGGTTTTCTTGGGTATTCTTGGGTATTTTTGGGTGTTCTTTGGTATAACTGGTATTAGTCGGTATTCTTGGGTATTGTTGGCTATTATTGGACATTGTTGGCTATTATTGGGCATTGTTGGCTATTATTGGGCATTGTTGGGTATTCTTGGGTATTGTCGGGTTTTCTTGGGTATCGTTGGGTATTCTTGGGTATTCGTGGGCATTGTTGGGTATTCTTGGGTATTCGTGGGCATTGTTGGCTATTCTTGGGTATTCGTGGGCATTGTTGGGTATTCTCGGTTATTCTTGGGTATTCCAGGGTATTATTGGGTATTCCAGGGTATTATTGGGTATTGTCGGGTATTCCGGGGTTTTATCGGGTATTCTTTGGTATTAATGGGTACACCTTGCCTATTGAGTTTGGACCGAAATGGTCAACTAGTGTCGCTGCGGTGGCATAGTAACGTTGACATGCTTCATAAGTGGCAAAAATAATAATCTCAATCGTACATCTACTTGCATAAGCAATCCCTAACTTGGCACAATGTTACCCCAGGTCAAGTATATCTCTAGTCTCTAGCACATAGAAAAAACATCGAATCGGTTGACTGGTGTCACAGTACCTGGCGGACCCCCTGGACGACCTAGACCACTTGAACGACCCAGACCACCTGAACGAGCCAAACCACCTAAACGGCCCAGAAAACCTGAAGTACCCAGACCACCTTAACGACCCTGACCACCTGAACGACCCAGACCACCTGAACGACCCAGACCACCTGAACGACCCAGACCACCTGAACGACCCAGACCA
>JAQFXM010008324.1:0-10806 GCA_034693345.1 Entomobrya multifasciata | reverse complement strand
AGCCATAATTAACAGCAAATTTATCGTGTACACATTGGTGAACTATACAATGATGAAAATAATTTTTTGTCCAGCCCCCACGCCATCAAAGTGTTGATCAATGCCAACTATAGATTTTCTAAGAACGTCCTTTTGTCCCAGCAATTTCTGCTTCTGATTATGTTACCCCGCCCTTTTCTGCCTTTTATTATGCTGTCAGTCATTTACAACAATTTCTCATGTTGCCTTAGGCTGAAATGCACAATACGTCCTATGGGCTAAGAAAGTGTAAGGAAGACCTTTCCCGCTATGATTACGAAAACGGTCCCCATACATTTTAAATGGAGCCTTAGGTCGACCTTACACTTTCGTAAGTATAAGGATTGATTATGCAAACTCAAATCAGTAAAATCTCTCAAATTAACTCAGTGAAATCTCCCAAGCTAACAGTAATATCTTCAAGACTGACATTAAAATCTTCCAAGCTAACAGTAAATCTCCAAAGCAAATAGTAAATCTTCCAAGTTAACCCAATCAAAACTTCCAAGCTTATCCGGTAAAATTTCCAAAACTCCCAATTATTTACAAACTGAAGTACCTAACCTTACCCCAGCTTCATTACTGCTGTAATCAAAGTAGACACGATCAGATGTGCATTATAGTTCCATTCCACCGATAAGAGCCAAATGAAGAGGTTGCGCATAAATCTAAACAAAATTATTAAAATGTCCTAAATATACATTAGGAGTAATTAATATTTTAATTAATAATTTAATTCTGTCACTGTTTACAAATTCACGTATCAATAAATATTTTTCCAAGATTAGTTGCTGCTGGAATGAATGTTGATTCGATCAGATGTTCCATTCAAATGATGATGATCAGGTGGGCAGCGGTCATGAATCTGTAATAAAGTTGTGTTAAAATATTAAAATGGCATATAATGCACATTAGGAGTGTTAAATTAATTATATTCTGTCACTGGTCACAACTTCACGTACATACTGATATTTATCCATGATTAGTTACTGGTTGAATGAATGCTGATTCGATCAAATGTGCCTTGCTGTTTCATTCAACGGATGATGGTCAGGTGGGTGGGGATCATGAATCTGTAAAGAACGTGGTGTTAAATTACTGAAATCTCCTTCAATACACATTAGAAGTGCTTAATTAATTAATTCTGTCACTGTTCACAACTATGTGTATCTAATTAATTACTGCTGAAATGAATGTTGATACGATCAGATGTGCCTTGCTGTTCCATTCAACGGGTGATGGTCAGGTGGACGGTATTTATGAATCTGTAAACAAAGCAGTGTTCAATTATTAAAACGTCCAATAATGCACATGAGGAGTATTTAATTAATTAATTCTGTCATTGTTCACAACTTCACGCACCTAATAATATTTTCCATGGTAACTTACTGGTTGAATGAATGCTGATACGATATGATATACTTTGCTGATCCATTCAACGGATGATGGTCAGGTGGAGGATGATCATGAATCTGTAAACAAAACATTGTGAAGTTATTTCAATGTCCTATAATGCAAATTAGTAGAATTTAACATAATTTATTTATTTAGTTTCACTTTTCACAAAATCACGTACATCCCTATTTTTGGTTTGAATTGAAGGCGTATTTACAATTCCCTTTTGATGATTACTAAAGAGAAAGAGGTTGGAGGCACACTTATGCAATTAAAAAAGCCGCCGTTTTTCAGTGCGTAGATTTTGCTTGCTGGTATGCAAGCAAAATCGTGTATGCGTTGAGGTAGCGGATCAGCGGATGTTGATGGTGAGTTTTGTTTCAACTGCACAGCTGTGTTTGTTGTGCATTGCATGTATACAATGCAGCTGCTGTGGTCATGCCGGTGATGATGATGATGGGTAGCAAGCAAGAAGCAGTAGTAGAGAGATGGGGTCGTTCAGCATTGGTGTTTGCAAATTGCACTTTTCTTTTCAAATCAATATGTGTATGTGTGCAGTCAGCTGTAGTGCACTGCAGTCTTACGTACAGTTTACGACTTATTTACAATGCATGCAGTAAGTGTAACGTATAGTATGTATGCCGATGTAACACCAACATCACCGCTTATAGTATAGGATATTCCATTGATAATGTGTCTCGATCTAGTTTACTCCAAACCAATTTAATAAAGCCCTCATCTTGCATTTCACATTTTGGAAACATATTTGGTTGTAATCGAGCTGACAAATGTACCACTAACACTAGGCTAACAATTTCACTGAAAATAAAGTCAACATTTGAAGTAGTTAACATTATGTCAAAGTAATTATATTCCCAATTTAATTATAATTGGTTTCAGAGACTAATTAGTTTCCCAAATAACTGAAGGTCTGTTCCTCAGAGTTCGTATATACGTTTGCCACATTGCCATCTTACCAAAACAATTCTTTCAGAAAAATCAACGACCCATAGTGCTCGTAGAGAGAAACACAAACTTTCAAACAATGAATTCTTTCACAATGAAAATATTAAAGTTAGTTGTAAGATTACTGTACAGATGATTTTCTATTTCTATTAATACTTGTATATTTACGATAAGTACGTCAACTCTTGATACTACCGCTAAGCTTTACGGTTTTATTAAAATATTTTACAATGTATTTGATGATTTAAAAATTATGGTGCAATTCATGCGACCATTTGAGTTATTGCGATACAGTTAGAATTATGAATGTTAACAATTTACAGCTCAATAATTTTAAGTTGATGCACAATGCAATGTAACATTCCTACGATAAATACGCTATTTAATTCTAATGGAATACCATTAGCAAGAAACTCACAATTTGGTTTACAATAAACGTCACATTTGTTCCAATAAACGCCATATCAAAGTAATTGTCCTTACCCATTTTGATGTTTACTTCTTTTAGTGACTTCAAGCTTCGTCGAGACCGATCGAAGCTATCGAAGACCCTTCATTCAGACGTTTTTTCAACATTCTTAGAGTTTCTTGAGACGTCGTGTTGACTTTCGCCATACTACCAAAACCTTCCTTTATTAACAAGCAACGATCAAATGCGCTTATGAAAAGGAACACAAACTGCATTCCAGAGGTTTGCAATGACAGAATAGTCGAAATAGAAAGAATCAGCATTCCTGTGTTTGTCACTACGCCAAACATTGCTGCAGTACCACAAGCTTGATTGTATGTGTGTGCTAATATATCTACCATTTTGTAGCATAGTAAAGCATGTCTGCTGCAGGAAGTACCTTTCAATTTATGACTTTTACTTTTTTCTTGACAAAGTAATAAGTAGTTTGTGATGCAATGTGAAATGACATAAAGATACTGACTAGCATAGAAGCATCCATTACCTACGATAAAGTTGGTAATCCACATTTGAATGATTGTCAGTACACTTTTCAGCGTGTAGTTGTAAACGTCGACATTTCCACGAGGTGTCTGGCATTCTTGAAGCAAATTGAATCCAAGGTTACCTGGAAAGCATGGGTTATTCCAGTTGAAAACTGCAATCACAATAGCAAACAATATTGCAGAATAACAGAATGGTTGAACGGCTTTAGCTGCATGCTCTCCTGACTGACCATTTTTTGGAATCCAACGAATACCTAATTGTTAAGAAACTGGACTTTAAGGTTTTATGTTTTCAGCAAATAAAAATCGAATTCAGAACAATTGTCTTACGATTTTGTTGTTGCTCAAATAGTATCATGCCATTTATCAAAGAAGTTAGTTCCTTACTAGATTGTAGAACACAATAAGTAACGATTGCATGAGAACTAAAGCAAACTACAAAGAATAGCGATTGTGTCACCAAAACAACCGGAAAGTTGTGACTGTATAGGAAAAGCTGAATGAAGAGTGAAAATACAAACAGTATTCCTATGACTAGTTTAATTTTAAATACTTTGATGGTCGAATTGGGTGCTACACAAATTTGATTTAGTTTTTCACTGCAAGTATGCGCACAAGTGCTGGAATGTTTCAAAAACCGAAGATGTTTAAGCAGACGGGCCCAAAGGTTTTCGGCCAGATACATCTTGTTTTATCACTTGTAGGCGATTGGAGTGTAAAGTTAAAATTGTAGACTTATATGCTACCCGGAAATAATTTAGGCCGTGTTTTACCGCTGCTTGCATTATGTAAAACTCATACACTTCTAAAGACATGTCGAATGTTCTGTTTGAATTCGTAACATAATGTGTTAAGTGAGTTTGGAAGAGCAGTTAGAAGTTAAATTATGCATACATTAAGAGAACCAACCTTTTCCTAGTTTTATTTGTTTTGGATTTCTAATAACTTTCATATGATGTTCTAATGTTTGAATGTTCTACTGGCTAATGTTTTAGTAAATAATTACTTTATAATATGATGTTTTGCGGTTTTCATTTTGAAGGCATTATTACCAAACAATTTTTAAAACACAGTATGACTTTGCGAAGACAATGTTCTTTTGATGCGTACGAAAGTATTTTTTCTATCAAAGAGTTGTTGCTCCCCTTTCCAACCTCTTTTAGAGTATCGTGAATTTTTGAATTTAGCGCTACTTAGACCTAAATCCCCTTTTGAAGGGCTATTAATTATGCATTTACCATAAAACTCTATTATTTTATTTTTTTATTTTGAAAATAAAGGCGTTCTTAATGTTCGTATGAAATTTATGCCATTATGTTATTATTACTATTGAACCTTTTTTAGCGCAAAACTAGCAACTTCAATAACAAATCTATTATGAAAATTTAAAACATGTCTAACAACTACTAAAGATCAAGTTATTTGATAAACAGAAGCCTGTCCATACTTGCAAATATACTCGCCCATGGTTGTATTGCTGAACAAGTCAGCATAAATTTATTTATGCGTAAAAGTTTAATCTTTAAACTGAATCAAACACTTAAGATTCAAATTTATAATGAAAACAAATAATATGCAAAGATAAATGAAGTTAAGGTTTTACCATATTTGTTGAAGGAATTATAATTTAACTACCAATGGTGACATATTGCATTTGCTTTACCTCTGTGAATCTTAGATAATGTATAGGTGCATCATTTGCTTGTAATTCTTAAAACATCTTCTAAAATTTGAAAGACAGTGAGGTGTTAAAAATGCAAAAGAGACACAACCTATTTTTAGTTTTATTAACATTAGACCATTAACGACTTGATGTCTAAACTACTAAAAATTTATCTTATTTTATGGTTAATAGGTAACGTTTTTTTGCACTGTTTATTTACAGTGGGATGGTTATAACGAATCAAATCATGTCAAGAAGTAAAGAAAACAGGCAAATGAATCTGAATGATGACATGTCATGTAATATAGTGATGACATGCAATGACATATATTTTTCCAGTTTTGAAACCCTGGTTATTCTGTTGGACGGATTTGATTGGAGGTTGCTTCTACAAAAAAATCTACTTTGAACCCTATACACACAATCATATTTAGTCAGGATATTTGACATAATTTCATCGTTATAATGACACGCTTCTAAATTTGTTCACTATATTTAACAAAAGTACTTATTAAATATAATATAGGCTAAACATTAACAACAAAATGTTTCATTGGAACAAATACAGTTGGACTTTGGACCAATGTCATCTCCCACTCTGGTTTTAAGTGACTTCATTGGCTTCAAAAACACGCGAATTATACGCTAACTAATTGTTCATATATTTGCCCAATTGTCCAATAATATCCTTTCATCATGTGACCTTTCATCAGTCTGGAACAACATATTAAAACATTACAATTTTCATTTGTGCTTGAAGTTTTGTGTATTTTCTGTCTGATAAGCATTCTAAGTTTTTTAAACTGCACACTGCACCTTTTTATTTTTATTGAGTATTGCAAACCTACTTCAATCAAAGATACTATACAACATGAAAAATTAAGTATTAAATACAACACAAACACAACATTTACATCAATAAGCTTCATAGGCTCAACCGAAGTATTTACAAAATTATCTGGAACTTTTCCGGAATTCGCAACAATTTTCTGTGCTAGAGTAAACAAGTTCCAAGTTTTATGAAGCTTGTCTTCAGCGTTAGCTTTAGTTACCAATTTAGCTAACAAAATAGTTTCGTAAAACTCATTGTAAAGTTTTGACAATCCACTTTCGTAGATTGAAGCTATAGCCTTTCTAAAATGTTCGACGTAATATGTATCTTCAATAAAAGTCCAAAACCTTGGTATGATATAAAAGGCTTGACTATTTGTATTTTCAATGATTTTTCTATTTCCAAACAAAGCAATGAACGTCCTTACAACTTTCATATCTTTCCACCCTGCGTTATCGTAAAGTAGTACAAATCTATCTGAAAGTCTGCATACTCTTTCTTTAGGAGTGAACCAATCCAAATCCAAAATAATTTTGCAATTTACTTTGGTGGGTAAACCGAAAATTCGGCCAATGTCTGCAGCATTTCCAATTTCTAGAATGCTGATATTATTCAGCATTGCTTTTAAGGACTGCAGTACCAACCCATTGTCATTTTTATTCCTTAATCTAAGTTGAGATATTGACGTGTAAATTTGGCTCATTAGTTTCCAATCTCCGCCGATGAAAGAACCAGGATAAGCCGAGTCGACATTAGAACTATTAAATATGTCGTTAATATTCTGTGGTATATTATCAGGATTCGAGATTTGGGCCAGATATGAAAACAAACTGGAGTTGTAGAAATTCCGCAATAAAATACATGCAAACAGCCATACTAGGATAAGCAAATTTTTCTCTTGAAAAATGAGGCCTTGTTCAAATATGGCACCAAATATCCAAATTGTATGATGTCCACCACTGTATAACTTTAAAACTATGGCTAAAAGAAATATGGAAAGCATAAGAAAATCCCAAATAATTGCACTGAATGGAAATAACATTACAACAAAGTTAATAGATTTGGTATTTGCCATTTCTTTCAGCCCCAGAATTACTGAAAATTTAAGACCTTCAAATTGGACTCCATATGGCAAAGCTGTTTTTGAATATCCAAATACGGCATTGTAGTTTGGTGTGGTAAATTTAATATTTTGGTGAAGATATCTAAGACAAAAAACACTTGTACAGTTAAAATGATCATAAATGAAGTATCTTAGACAACTTTTGTCGTCTTCAAAATCAAATTCATCTGTGGCATGATTTCGTAAATTGATTATTCTGTAGCAGTATGTTTGGAAGTAAGTTTTAAGGTTTATGGCCTGACCAGGATGATTTATATCCTGACCAAAATTATTCAGTTGCTTGTTAAAGTGATACCAGTATTTTAGTATTAAGTTTTGGCTGATTTTAGTTTTTAGCCTAATGTGTATAAAGTGTATTGAGCGTTTTGCTGAATCGCCTGTCTTTAGGTTTAGTTTTAGAAATTCGATTTTTCTCCAGCAATTCAGACAACCAATATAAGTGAATGCTTGATTATTTTCCGCTGAATTTATAACTAGTAAAAACTTATGATTTAGAAACTGTTCCGGAATTTGAAGACAAATGAGTGCTTTTTGTCCAAAAAGTTGGAACGATGGTACCCATACGAGAACAAAATCATAGAAGAGAGCTCTTTTAACAGTAAGATGGGTGAAATTCGTAAACAATAAGCTTATTTTTGAGGATTCGTGTGACCTATCATCTACCATACCATACAATATATAAAGTCGGCAGACTTTTATAAACCTTTGTTTCGCAAATACTTTTAAATTAGAGCTTGCCACACCATCTGTATTTGTATAAAAGTTGTTGGTTATCAAAATAACGTTTTCCAAATTTGGCAGCCCTTCATTCAAAACATTTTTCTTCATGGCTGACAATAATCTATCTTGTTGACGCCAAATTGTTACTGTGCAATCCTCAAATGTAGCCGGAATTGGCTGATGAACCTCAAGTTGTAGTGAATTTCCAAATGCTATAAGCAAACATAGCCAAAATAAAGCTTTAATTAGGTCACTCTTGTAATACATTGTTTTCACTTGATATAGGGATGAAGATGTCTTATGCGTCAAACAGTTAGGTGCAAATTATACAGAAGGTTTTCTAAGATTACGGCGTACTATCAAGGAAAAGATTTTGCTGACGAAGAACCTTTTGAGCAATAACTTTAAAGGATCTTATATGGCTTTCAACTTAGCCAAGTCTATGGCACACAGTTTTTAAAATTTTGACTACTAAACTACTAATTATAGACATGTGTTTTTATCATGACACACAATTTGATAAGAAAACTCCAGTTACAACAAGCAATTATAGTTGACGCACTGACGTGAAAATACTAAAGCGACACTAGACGTTTGACACCATCAAATGTAAAGTTTGTTATAGCATACATTATCAAATAAAACCTGTAGTGGAAAAATAAACGGATAGATATCAAACACGCCAGTCTACGCTACTCGGATTGTAATAACATTGTAATTTAACATCTATTCCAACCCAATTAATTGAAATTTTACAAACGTGGAAGCAGAAAATACAATTATGTCTTCTGATATCTGATGAATCTAAAAATGGAAAAACGTTTGAAGATATTTTGCCAAGTATAAAGTTATAAAGTAACTTGATACAAATAGCAGGTGGTAAGCTTGTAATTGGTACGTCTAGTCAAAATACTTATCCAGAAATATAATTTAAGCTTAAACAAACAGTATTTAAACACTGTTGAGTTTGAAATGACGAGTTATACAGAAAATTTGTTTTCTCTAATGTATAGCTTGTCTCAACATGATATACAAAAGATTTGGTGATAAGACAATGCCAGTGTAATCTGATTTCGTCATCACTGCAACATGAACAACATTGCAAGATTTTTTAAACCGTAAATCGTTGCGTAAATAAAAACTTTAACCACTAATAAGTATTTTCGAACGGCAAATCATATATTCAGAGTATTAATCTGGAAACAATCAATTGCACGGCAAAGGGCTTTCCTCTTTTATTTTCTGGGATTTTGCATTTCTCACCTGCCCCACACAATTTGAAATAAAAATGCGGAAATTTTTCCGACACATTAAACGAAGACTCGTTATGTCCAGGAAGTGTAAGGTTTCCTTGCTCACCACATATCTCGACTGTAAACTGTACACATATTTCTACATGGTCCATTGCCAGTGATATGAGATTAGAAACGTCCACTGGATGAACAGCTTGTACATCGTTTATGTAAAATGAAAATATCTGTTAAAAATCATAATATATTTCAACCATTTCGTGATGCAAAATTCACATACAAGACTTTTTAAACTAAAAAGTTCAATAAAGACAAAAGTTTGGATGAGTCTTTAATTACCTTGTTTATTGTTGAGCTTATTTCAATCTTTGATATTTTGATACAGGCCTCAAAAGTTCCATTTCCAATAAAAGATTCGTGTGAAAAACAGTGCTCATTTCCATTTTGAGTTTCATTAATTTTTAAGCGTTTTGATGCTATCCGAGGCAGCACTAGTTTATAATTGCCAATCTGAAGATCAGCGTAACGTATTATTTCCGTTTTGCACTTCTCTAGAAACAAAAATACTTTATAATTAAGTTATACTACGTCACCCTTTAGAAACGTTCAATGTCTAAGTTTATAAAATTTACCCTCTGTTTCTGAATGGAAGCACAAATCTCCCCTTTTTGCATAAAATACATTGTGTTTCCGACATTTTGTGTGGAACCATTTTTCTCTACATTCTAAACAATATGTACAGTTTATGTTTCTTAAAGCCTAGTTTATTACGGTCATTAGATAATTCTTTGGTACTTCAAAATTACCTTCTAAGGTAAATCGAGTACACTGGCATATTATGTTAGAATAATAGCATTTTGCCAGTGTGCACTCACAGGAATTGTTGTTTAGCTTAGTACATCTATCGCTGACTATATATGTACCTTCTGAAATGGTTCAAATAGGCATAGTTTTATTTATTAAATATTTATTATATATATCATTAGTATTACAGCGGAATAACCTTCTTCCGGAATTACATCCTCAGAATATTCAACATCCACCATTGCCATTGAAGTATTACTAGATGTTTTGTTGATAAAGTTACCAATTTCACACGACATATATGCGTTGAGTTGACCTATAGCTGATATGAGAATCCAAAACTGAAGAATTCTTGTTGCAAACATTATTTAACGCAATTTAGATAAAAAGATAAATCATAAATTTTTCGTCATTCGAGTATTCGTCGCAAGTAGCTTAATGTACCACTGTATGAATTTTTGCATATCCATGCACACATTTAACTATTGTATACAGGAAGGAAGACGCTTAAAAATAATTAGTGCATTGTTCATGTAGAATGAAAGTTTTGCTTCGGTTTTATTAATTGCTCGGATGATTAATGTACAGCTATAAACATTACACTTTGCAATTTTGAAATTTTTTCACAATGTGTTACAATCGATGTAGTAGTATTATGAATTATAAGAACTCCAACTTGGCAAAAACGTAGCTAAACGTACTGATGGTCATAACAGCCTTCATTGGTTACAATATAATTTAATAATTACTAATGTTTTTTTTAATTTTTTTCAAACATGTGTTCCACCGCTAACTTAACTGCTTTTATGAATCGAACCAATTGAATTCAAGGTTTCCTGGATAACAAAAACTCAGATGAGTATTATTATCTACAAGAAATGACACTATTGAAACATAAATATACCCAAATATATGTATTTGTTTTTTATCGATTCACATTTTTATTTTGGGGACAATTTTTTATTCATTTGGTAAACAGCGTACTTAGCTTTTTGTATTTTATTCTGAACTTTCACTTCCTGGACATTATTAAACAATGTGAACTTGCTTCCATCAACGCTATTATAATACACATTTTGTT
>JAQFXM010008323.1:0-10807 GCA_034693345.1 Entomobrya multifasciata | reverse complement strand
GAAGAAAATGAAAAGCTTGTTTAGTTTCTGCAATTGAATATTCACACAGCTTTTATAATTTGAGCAGTGTATTCGTGAATAGTAATACTATAATGATTTCGAGTTAATGGAAACCGGAAACGGAGTATATTTGTGTGGGAGAGGTATGGGCAGGTGTAAAAAATGAGATGATCATGATCATCGTCATCATCGTGATCATCATAACGAGCAAAGTTCTCAGCACATACAAATTGGTACATACACATTCACGTTGACGTATCAACGTAAGTGTGTATGCATATAACATGATCATCGTCATCATCGTGATCACCATAATGAGCAAATTGCTCAGCATTTGGTATGATGTAGGTGGTAAAAAAGAAGGAAAAGTACAAAATATATATGTATACTTTGTACTTTTCCTTCTTTTTCTGTGGTCTGTGTTGGTACATACACATTTACGTTGACGTATCAACGTAAGTGTGTACGCATGTAACATGACAAGCAACAAGCATGCATAGCGGTGAGGGTGTGTATACATGTGAAGACACGACCGCTACTCGCCCCTAGCACTAATGTAAGAAGCAACCCCATAGGCCCAGTACACATACCACCACCATCAGCCCACCAATCACTAAAATTAATTTTGGGTGGTGGTATGCTTAGGGGGCCTTAAGGGTTGCTGTCGCGTCGGTTTGGCATTTTTTCTAGCATCATTCCCAAAGTTGCGCCCAAGGACGATAGAAGTTGACTAGGATTTGTGCTTCGATTGAAAGTGGCAACGGATTTAATTATAATTTCCCAGTTTTTAGTTTATTTTTTGAAGAGTTTTAAGTACTTTAATCTTGATATTTTAGTGGTGATTAATTATTCTAACTGGTAGATTTTATTGCTGAACAGGAAAGGTACGTAAAATGGTTGAGCTAGAAATTAAACTATTTAATTATGGTTGACCTCTTTGTTTCAAGAAAAATTGTTAATTTTGTGCTGTTTATGACTTCAATTTTAATATGTCCAGGCTGACCTCTCCGCGAACAAAATATTTACCCACTTTAGTTACTCGGCGGTGGCAGTTCCAGGAGAATCATTTTAGAAAGAGCGACGTGGAGTCACCGATGATTAGCATTCGGTAATTACTATTAGTGAATTTAGTTAGTGGTATTATTCTGTAAAGTGTTTTTTAGATTTTAATTAATGTGTCCTTTGATTTGCAGACTACGTTTTTCTGTGATTTTGAATCCAGTGGAGGTTGTTGTCGAATACCTGGCGCTGCGTACAAGTTTAAATCTGATCAGAGCCTCATGAGATTTGATATTCAGGTATGCTTCAGCAATTAAATTATGCCGTGCTTTACACCTAATTATTATAAATTATTTAAAATCTAATCTGTGATTCCTTTTCTGATTTTGTGTAGGTTGCACTAACCGCAGCAACGGTCCGGATTGTATCTCAGCTTTATTTTAAACCATTCCTGATCGAGCGGGACAAGAGGGAAATCTGTAAATCTAAGATAATAGCCAGTAAATATCCAGCAGCATTTTTTTAAAAATAGCAATGGGAAATGCAGAGACGCGCAAATGTAAGTTTGTTAACTACATGATTAACTATTTTAAATACAAGAAATCTAATTCGGATTTTTTAAATACGATAATTAACATTTGTAATTTTTCTGTGCAATTCCATGTGCGCCTTCCACTGAAAGTAAACCGAGTGCTGTACAAGAGGAACAACCATAAAAGATAACTGCAGAGGAAATGTACATTTTTGGAAAGTATTGAGCAGTTATGCATATTAGAGTGTAAGCTAATATAAATACAACTGACTAATTAACTTTTAACTATGCATTTTTATTAGCTACTAAGAATGATGCTTTTTAATATATTATATGAATGTTTGTTTTTTAATTACAGCAAGTGGCATGATAGCTTAATGACTCTTGGCTTCTGGATTCTTATCGGCCTGCTCACTTTCGTAATTTGTGGGAAGTTAATAAGCAAGGGTCAACAAGTGGAAGAAGATGGTGATATAGATATCAACATACCTGTGGAAGCAAGAGAAACGGGAGGAACCAATATAAAGTTGCATTGCACAAAAGGAAATTGCACGATGGGGAAGTTATGGTTGCTGCCCCATAAAAAATCGTCACAGCTCAAGTAAGTGTTTATGAAAATTTATCTTAACTTTACAAATATAGTAGTAAGCAATGTTTATTAATTTTTGAATTTATTAGGTTTGAATCGCAACTGGATTGTAAACAAAGACTTCCGTCAGTTAACATGGGCCCAAAAGGATGTATTCCTGGAAATTCGATGTTGCCACCACATGGATTAGCCGGGCCGCCCCAGTCATACGGAATACCACCTCCCTCTCTCGGAGTATCAAAGCGGGTGGACCTAGTAGAAGTATTAATGGGTCTGACATGAATTCTACATCAGGTCCACCCTTACCGCGTCCTCATGGATTACCCTTCCATCCTTACAATGCCAGGCCCGCATATAGGCCTCATCATCAGCCAGGGCATCCTGTAAGTGCTCTCAGAAGTTATTTAATGTCAAATGTTGCAAAAGTAGGACGAGTATGATTTTGTTGTGTTGTTAAAATTTAATTTAGCCACTCCATTGCCTCCTTCCATGGCGCACCACCTCTGAATGTCGGACCACCTGCTCCACATGTCAATCTAACTCATGTGTTTTTCCAATCTCCTTAATCGTCCAGTCCCACCATGCCTGTACCAATTCAAGACGACCCTCCAAATAAAGTGCACTTAAAATTAAGAAATAATCCCCATGTGAGCAATAAATTCCTCTATCAGTATTTTGTGAGTTTAGATGGTCTGTTTCACAAATGTCACCAAGTACGTTATGTTTGTTTTGTTTGTTTCTAGAATTTGTATGTGTAATTGACAGAGAGAGAATCCAATGCAGACTTTATCAGGTTACCCCATCTTGTCATCTTGTCCAGTGACGTCTCCCATGGTCCAGTCAAGAGTTACGCATTGAGATGGATTGTGCTTGGCTGGATCACACTTATCTGGATTTTATCGATAGAGATGCGACAACTGTGCTTCAATCACAGAAATTGAGGATTTGGATTATTCTTCCATTTGCCATATAATGAGAAGGAATACTTTACTGGTACAGGAGAGTCTGATATTTGACGTGAGACAAAGGTAAAAATCCTGCATTTCATAAAATAATTTTTGCAAAGTCATATGAAAAGTTGAAATTGAAGTAAACTTAAACTCTTTTTTGTGAATCTAGATGGGCCGACAAGTAGTGTAAAAAGAGGCATATGCATGTGAGCATTAAGTCCTAATGGATGTCGTTTGCCGTCCAAGATATTTACGCATGTCATCATCCGATTTTATTAACGGTCCAGCAGAATCTGGTCTTCTTTCTCAGGAAGAGATGTCAACACTTTCGCCGTTTCATCTAGATCCGTCAGTTCAGTGGGAAGGCACAGTGAGGATGATCCGCAGAGACTGGCTATTCCAAGTGATAGGGAGGGTCGTGGGTAAAACCATAGTCAGGGATTTGTTGGACGAGCAGTCGTATTTTTTTTGCAGCCTTCTGCAGTCAAGACTTTGTTGGACTTGGATACACACAAGAATGAAGATTCGGGTCTCAAAATTAAACAGTAAGTTTTACATGACTGAATTTATGCGTCTGATTTTTTTATGATATTTGTTTGTAATTACTAACTGATTTAATGTGTCTATTTTAAAATCTAAACAGGTACAGCAAGAAAGGGGCTATCCTGAAAAAACAAAAAAAGTGGTATCAATGACTGTGTATTGGACTGAACAGGAAACAACTTGCTGGAAGCTCTAGAAGCGTACAAGGATGACTACAAACCATAAGCAATATAGAGGACTAAAAGGTTTAATATTGATGTTTATATATCTTTCAAGTATTAACTCTATTCTATGCTTGTCTTTATTTTTACTCAAACTAATCAGTACACTTTTGTAATAAAAATATAAAAACGCTTTTTAAAAATGCTATAATGCAGAACCGTTTACCGCAATTGAACCGTCCTACGTCCCCCTCCTGAAAACTGATTGCCAACAATTGTTCGAAGAGGTATTTGAAGAAGCCTAATATTACTTGTGACCTTCGTTGCCTGAACATTTGTTTCGCGAATGGTTGATTGTGGGCTTGACAAATGGGTTATCATCAAACGCTTTAATCGCATCGCTTACGCATTAGGAAAAAATCATAACCAATTAAGGATACGCTAGTTATTATTTTTTGTTATTCTCCATTTTTAACAAAAAAGCACTGGCACTAGTGCCCACTCCCACTCCACAAGCGTATCCGTATTTAGTTATGGTTTTTTATCGCAACTTAAGTACAAATCTTAATTTTTAAATTCTTTTTTATTAATTTCTGTCTGTTCTTTTACTTTTAAATTAAGTGGTCAACTTTATTCTTTCTTAAATCAAGCTGTTTCATGGAAATGAAAAATTACGTTTCTGCTTTTTAGCTTCATCAGAGCAGAATAGGTTCATCTGGTTAGACAATCCATCTGCTGACGTGAAAGATTAAACAATAGTAATTTTAATTATAAATTTCAATCCATTTACTTACTATTGATAAACTGCAAGAGGGTAATAAGCCGAGCAGTTAGAGTGACCCGGAGTTTACATTTCCCTATGTATATCTTATGATACGTTTTGTATTATTAAAGGTGTGAATGATTTTTGGTGTTATTCCTTTTCGTACAATTTGATTACAAGTATTGGCAAGGTCAATGTCCCAAACTAGTAGAGGCTTGTCTAGTAGACTAGTGTAGTGAGCCAACACACAATATTCGTTGCATTCACCACAGATTGGAATGCAGTCTCTCCACATTTGAAAATATAGAACGTCATCACGGTTGAACAAATGAGTAAATGTATGCGTTTGATCGTCAAACCTTAAACTTTTAATCGAAAAAGGTATTAGTAATTCTTTGCATCTTTTTTTGGCACATTTTATTCTTTTAATGGCACAAAAAATGCACAAAGTGATTGTTCGATATGCTAATAATGATTCCCCATTGGGGGAAATCGGCCAATGAGGCTTAAATGTGCCTGTATTTGCATATTCAAAAATTGTAATGTCGCGATATGCATTGTTAGTCCACTCGTGTTTAATTTTTCTACTCGTATAATAGCTTAATTGAGGTCGATCAGGTAACAATAAATGATGTTTTATAGCGTCAAATTTTGCTATGTAGTCGTCGTATTTGTCAACACTAAAATCTACAAAGTGCTTCCTTTCTGCACAACTGCACAAACTTTTATCATCTAAAACTGCAAGATAAAAGTCATTTACATCTGTCTCTTTTATGCAAGAATGTGCACATATTTTTGCACGATGCTTTCTTGTTTTTGAAAAATAGTCAATGGTGTCTGTGCTGCAAAGGTTCTTGACACTTCCGTCTTCAATTACATTAAAGAAACAAACTTTCATCCAGGTATAATCACTAGCAATTGGAAGTGGGTTTGCATTTGCATTGCATGAGGTAAAAAATACCCGCTCTTGCTCAGGTTCAGGCATACCTTGTTTGTTTGGAAGCTGAGCAAATACTGCCTATGAATGTGTGCTGATGAACTAGTTATATTCATCTTGACTAACTATGGATACATATAAAACAGTCACGTTTCTGCTTATTGGCGTCATCAGAACAGAGTAGGCGCGTCTCATTGGGCATTATAGACACTTCATCTGTTGACGTGAAAACATTAAACAGTCATAATTTAAATTATAAATTTAATTTAAATGATCTTCAAATGTAGGAGGGTATTTACCAGAGCATTTTGTCAAAGTACTCTCAAGGTCCATTAACATTTTTTCTGTCATTTCTGGGTCTACTTATTCTTCATCTTACTGATTAATTTTTATCATTAGGTCAAATATTTTTTCTATCAAATTATTATAGCATTCACAGCAGAAATCACAATGTTCATTTTGTTCAATACAGTTTTCACGTTGTATGACATATGCATAATACATTTTTACTGCTTGCATAAGAACGCCAAGGTCCATCAGTACACTAGGACCCAACATTAGTGAAAGATGAAAATAGCATACATAAAAACAGTGCACACACACTTTGATGGAGTCACTATTTTGCACAATAAAATCTTTCAAGTCACTTTCTGCTTGCATTTCAATTTTAAATTAGTTAGGATGGTGATAAGTACTTGTCATAGTAATCATTCAAAAGTCTGTTGAAAATTTTAATGACACACAACTTTAGGATATTCAATAAAATGAATATCAGTGATTGTCATACAGAAATATGACTTATTCTTGGCTTTGCAATGATGGGTCGTTTGTTGAATGCACAAACCTTAAATCTGGATTCAGTATCCACCCAAGCTTTCACTGCAGATTTAGATGAAAAAGTATAGTCTTTGTGATTATTTTTCTCCAGAAATTTTCTCAGTTCACTCAGGTAAAAATCATAACAACTGCAACACCAATCCGTATGACTGTTGTATATTGAACATTCTTCGTACTTTTTTTCAAGTTTAATATGAAATTTTATTGCCCTTTTTTCAAATTTCTTTTGAAAAAGGTACCCTTTCTTTCGTTCGGAAACAATCACTGCCAAATGCATATAAAAATTGGGAAAACAATGCTGACACCGTTGTTCCCGTGCCGTCTTACTTTCTGATATATGTTTTTCTACCTCTTCCAAATAAAAATCATGAGAACGTTCACAGTCACATTCGTCTATACCTGAGAAACCGGTCAGAGTATCACAGTCAGACTCAGAGTTGTTTTCGCTTGTTTGTTCCATCATGAATAATGGCACAATGATACCTGAATTTGCAAAATGATTTCTTTTTATGCATGTTTCGTCCTGCCTCTGGACTCGTCAGTATTCCGAGGATGCTAATGTGCAATAGGAATATACATGCATATTTACATGTACCCATTTTTGGGAATTTTGATTGTTTGCCAATTTTATCCAATTATTTTTTTGGTAGAGTGAGTCATCGAAAGCATGACTCATGTAAATTCCAATTCACCAAATGTCCAAGAGATTACCTCTCTTTGAACAAGAATGGAATGCAGTGTGATCTTTTAGGAATGATTCAAACATTTTATTGACGCAATCACAAAAAACAGCAGGTTTGTTGTTTATTTGTAAGGCATTAATACAGTATCCACGTAAGCAGTCAATGCAGACGGTTCTATGCTGGACAGGTGCGTCATTTGGGGCATTACACCCTTTTTCAAGGTGAATATGTTTTACTCCTGCCCCTCTTCCAGTACCAAAGTCATCGTGTAGCTTTGATGCCATCTTGAACTCTATTAACCTGATTAGTTGTTTTTCCAGCTTATATATGCTGAGCATGTTACTGGATCGTGTGATGACGCATTTAATTTCTTATTTCGGCAACAACGTTTTAGTCGTTTTACAAATACTTCTGCTTTCCGGTCATTGTCCCTGTAGTTTGAAGAAAACTGGGCCAAAAAAGATTTTTCATCCACGCCTCTCATTGCAGAAACAAGGTACCAAATTGAAAATTCTCCACATTTGGTTGAAAAATCACCTTGTATGCGCTGATCATTTTGATTTGAGATTGAAAATTTTATTGGTAGATTATAATTTTCAATCTTTAAACCCAGTGGATCAAATCCCTGGACAATAATCTCGTGGCGTTTCATTCTAAAAATAAATGCTATCCAATGTTGCCCTTTCCACCTTGGACCAGTGTTGGCAATAACGAATACAGGGTATGTTGTGAATTTAATATTATTAAATTCATTGGCTGCTACAACTGCATGTGCAAAGTTAAATGGCTTTGCAGCACAGCTCAATAAATGACATAGTTCTTCGCTGTTCATATTAGACCGTTTCTACTTGGACACCGTCTCTGTCAATTCGAAGAATGGATTGGTGGTTAAGGATATGGATGATATTTATATCCTCTGTCAGAGCGGTTTTAAACTTGATTGAAAACCGCAATGTGCCTTCTTTATTTAAGGCAATGTGGTCGCTTGCGTTTGTAGTTGGAAGTATTTGAAAAACAAGAATAAACTTGTTTTTTTCAAATTTATCGGGCGTTATGCCATTCCATTCATTATAAGGGGTCAATGCCTGCAAGTATGGCAGCAAATAGTCACGGTTATCCAAGTTGATTTCCAAGGGTTTGTATAGTACTTCTGTTCCATCCACAGATATTGAACATTTTTCAACTCCAAAAGGTTGAAATCTTGTGTAAGATTTGAAAGCATCGCCATAAAATGCCGTTGACGTTATCATGGCAGTATAAACTCTGTTTGGTAATTTTCCAGTTGATAATGCCGGACTTAATGATTCAAGAGCTCCAGTTTTTACTGCATATGAAATTGCACTTTTATCAGTATAAAAGTAGTTGAATGGAATGTTTTTTGTTAGCATGTGTTCATGGACTGCTCTCATTTGTTCTGTCACATCAACCCTTTTTACGAGTAAATGGCAACTCAATATCTTAAAGGTTGCGTCAAATTTTTCATCAGCACCAAGCGTTTCGCTATCTATATTAAATTCATCAGATGACCGCTTTAAATTAATTTTCATTGGGACTTGTGGTATCAAGTATTTCCCAGTTTTGTTTAGAAAGCCATGGTTTAAGTTGCCAAATACTGTAAATGCTTTGCTGTTTTGACTGATTGTTTTTCTAACAAAATATCCAGCGTTTGTCGAGCTAAAATTATCGCCATCTTCGTCCGTGAATAGCTGTGTAAGTAGCTTTCCCTTTTTCTCACTTTGCGATGTTTCTAGCAGGTCACTGATGTATGCTAAAAATGGATAGTGATTTGAATGTCTTGTTATATTCGTGTTCCCCACTTCTAAATCCATTTGTGAAAAGAGTGCATGTAAAAAGTTACATGCCGGAGCCATTTTACTAGCGGTAATGTCCACTCCCTTTTTTGTAGTAATTTTCCCCGTTATGGAAAGAAAAATATTTTCCAAGTCAGTGTAGCTTGAACTTGGAGGGATTACAAAAAGTAAGGGGACTCCAGGCTCAAACCCAAATTGTGGATATAATTTTTCATATAATGCTCCATCCACAGTAACTTCAGTTAGTGGTGGCCGGTCAAATATTAAACTACTGATTACCCCCGGGGGAGTCCTCGGGGGTATTGCGGTTGATATGCTACGCTCCATGTTATCTTTTTCCTCGCTTTTTACGAGACCTTTTGCGTTTCCCTCCACCGGTCAGTTTCTTTTTATTACTGATCCGTTTTCTCTTCCTTCCGGCTCCTTTATATACTTTTTTAGGTTTCCTGCCTTTTTTTCTCTTGTACCTTTTAAAAGGGACAATTTCGTTGTTTCCATCGCATGCCATTTTAGTTAATTTGCATCCAGTTTCACCACAAACGACTCTTCCTTTACTCATAGCCATTTCTTTTTAAAATACAAAACGCAGACGCTAGGTTCTTCTCTCTCTGGAAGTAGGTTCATGTTATCATCAACTAATTTGATGTTTATTGTTGATACGTCAAATGACGTTACTTGTGTATAAATCAGTGGATTAGCCTCGAATGAAATTTCTTGTCTCCCTTCAACTCGATTAATGACTTGAAGAATTGGAAGCGTTTTGGTTTCGTAGTAGTGTTCGGTGCACAAAGTGCATAGTACAAATATTTTTGACGGACTGGAGACTCGTAACGTATCGGCTCCCTTTAAATAGGTTTTTGCAAAGGGCTCAAATGGGTTGATGACATATCTTGGCACTGTTACTGTTGTTCTTCCCCTAAATTCCGTGTTATATGGTAGCTTTAGGTATTGCCTCAAAAATGATGAGAGACTTATGAAGATTGTATCCATGAATGTATTTATCGTTAAAGTATTTTCTTCTTCATCAACAGCAGCTTGTATAGTGAATCCCATTTTTGCACACGCTGCAGATATGCTTACAGCAATATCATCGAGCGTGGGGTCGAATAATTGATCTAATTCTACCTTATGAATTGACCATTTTCTTTTTTCTAACTGAAAAACGGTATCATTTGGCAATTTTTCAAATCCAGCAATGTCCAAAGATTTATCAGATTTATACTCTCCTTCTTCAAAATCGTTATTAGTGAATCCAAGGTAATCATTCAAATTATTGCCAAAGTGTAATTTGTAGCCGTAATCAAGTTCATATTTAAAAGTCACACTTTTGGGAATTCCACCATCAGCAAATTCCACTGTAAATTTGGCTTTTATTCCAAATCGATTTAAATGAGCGTTCAGGCCATTTATAAAAGTGTGAAGTAAGGGATATGTTTTTTCGATATTATACAAAGAGCGTTTTAGCTGATTCACCCAAATAACATTGTCGTTTTTTTGAAGGTCAAAAAACGGCTCTCCACTTCGCTCAGCTGGAAGCAACTGCCCATCGTAGTTATTTACAAAGTCATCATGATAGAATAATTTGACAAGGGCCACTTCATGATTATCTAATTTCATGTTTGTATGTAGCTTATTGGTAAAATCAGCATTAGAATTGCTGGGGAAATACTCGAGGCTCTTTTGGCTGTGAACCACGAGGAAAAATGAATCGTTAGGTTCCATCGTTTATAGCAGCTGGCGCTAGTTCTGGCTCAACAAATATTCCGCTGATTTCGTTATTTGATAAGTCTTCTATCTTGTACGAAATTACAGGTATGTTTGTATGCACACACTTTATCCTAAAGATCTCATCCGAGTAGTGAGACATGTATTTCTTTGTAAAGGTGAGTTTCTTTTCCGATATTCGGACTAAAGATCCAGGGGCGTATTTTGGTTTACGTGGCTTCAGTTTCACAAACTTGGAATACAAGTTTGTCAAGATAATGTCATGATCTTTTCGCTT
>JAQFXM010008322.1:0-10808 GCA_034693345.1 Entomobrya multifasciata | reverse complement strand
TTATTCGAATAGTTTTGTGAATAAATTCAATTATTCGTTATTCGAATAGTTTTGGAATTTAAAATATTCATTATTCGATATTCGAATAGTTTTGGAAATTTAAAATATTCATTATTCGTTATTCGAATAGTTTTTTGAAAATAATTTTATTCGTTAGTTGATATTCGATTGAAATAAAATGGTCGAATAATCAAGCCTGAAGAGCAGATAAGATTTTGTTTTTTAAATTAAAAACGGATTTGGTAATAAAAAACATTTTCTTTTCAATATATTTGTAGTATTTTTCATAGCGCTGACCAAGACATCTAAAACATATTTTCATACAATTGCAATTACTACATTTCTATCCTCGGAATAGCTGATTCAAGGTAAGTAAGTGTATTCATATTATTGTATTAAAATAAATAATCAGCTTCAGGACTAACAGAACTTCTAGTATCTAACCAAAATTAGCTCAGCTTCATTTTATAAATACTGTAAACAAGCAGACATTCTTTTAGATTAATTTAAATTTAATGTCCAACAAATGCGTATTAATGTAAAATTCTGCATATTCCTCGTGACGACTTCCCTTCTAGACTCATTTGATTTACCATGCATCTAACAATATCATTGGTGGACCCGAAAAATTGGCGTCAATGATTTAGGGTTCATTTGCAGCCAGAGAGGAACCAGTTCAATCATTTTGTTTGCATAAAAAATAAGCGTTTCTTTAGAATTTGTTAAGCTTTGAAATTCCATTTCACAGTTCCCTAAAGTATAAAGAAAATTACTAAAGAGTGAGCATACTCTTTGTAATTTCGATACACAAAGCTACAGCTTTGAATACTACAAACTTATTAACACGCGATTGGAAAATACCGTTTAAAAGTCAGATCCATGGCTTTATAACATGTGAACGTTGGCATGCAATTTAAATTAAATCATTTCATATGCGATTGTAATTAAATATGGACATGAAATTTTTTTGTATTATCCTTAGCATATTACTGGGGTTTAAAGGTTAAAAAATTTCAGCTACATATTTCCAGAAGTTGTCAATGTCATCAATTTTATTCGAATAAAAAAGGTTTTCAGAATTAATATGAACAGAAAAGTAATTTTTTTACAAGATTCTTGTTGCGTGGCAAACAAATGAGTAAGTACTTAATTTTTAAAGGCAATGGATTTCAATTCCTAATTGTATCCTGTGTGTATTATTTATAAGATATTTTTTTGTATATTAGTAATTGAGTAATTTATAGTCCTTTTTTAAGGATAGCAAGTTATTGAGGTAAAGAGTCGGCTTGAAATTGGAACAAATGAGACAAGTAGTTCTATAATGAAACATATTTACTATAAATGTTGGAGTTTTGCGTTGTTGACATGCAACGAAAAGTCGGAGCAGGAAATAATGAGGGCTATTACGTTGAAAAGCATGACTGTGCTTAGGTTTGAATTTACTGAGAGCGTGAAGCATGTATGTAGCCGATATAGTGGAAATTTTATAGTAATGAAAGTGATGTTTTTTTGTAAATTCTGTGGTTGTAAAATGTGTTTTATTTGTGGCATAAGTATTTGAAAGACTTTTTATTTAAAATAAGAGTAAAATAGTAGGAAGATGGAAAGTTTTATTTGATTTAAATATTCCATGCTCTTAAATAGAATATGAACAATGAACATGCACTAGTTTGGCTTATTACCTTTTACCTTCTTTATGGTTTTCAATTTTTTGTTTTGTGGTTTTTGCGTTTAATGTCATTTAACACACCTTAGACTTCATCTTAATACAAAATGTTAGCTTTATGTTATCACAATTTCTTTAAAAATGCAAATGCACAATCCACTTTGATGTAACACCTCGTTTTTTGAGTAAGACTAAAAATTTACAATGTTAGGAAAACCTTTAATATTTTTCATGAGTCCAACAAACCGAAATTAAATGGGCTTTGCTATTACGATGGAAGTTCTGTTTGTTTACTTATTTCAAAAAAGGTAGCACACAGTTGGTTTAGATTTGTTTACAAAACAAGAACTTCACATTCAAGTTTTATTTTTCAAATTCACCCAACGAAAAGTTACAACTGTATGAATATAATAGTGTCAATTGTAATTATAACTAACCAAAAAATGTAAAATACGATAAATTTCAGTTTTGAACATCTGATGATATTCACTATAATTGGTAAATTTAAGTTATTGAAATGATAACTTTTTAAAATATATACAACAACATGTGCTATTGCATTATTTCATTTTTTCAGAGGTTCCTGCTTCTAGGTCATTAAGTGTATCCATAATTGATTGAGACAACAAATCAGCATCCTGTTGGTCTCGAACATTACAAGAAGGACCTCCCGCATCAAGCCAAAAATTGCCAGCTAAACTAAAGCTCCCAAAAATAAATGCTTAAACGAGAAAATTAAAACGGTTAATTATTCGAAAATAAAATGTTGACAAAAAACAAAAAGTATTTTGAAACTTACACATTCCCAAAGAAATTTTTGCTGCTGAGCCAATATGCTTCGCATTACAGCCAAAAATGTCACTGGGCTCAGTAGGACCCGGGAAATTGGTCAGAAAAAACGTATTTGGCGATTTGAAATTTGAGCTTGGTCTTAACCACAGAGGAAATATAGCAACCATCTTTATGGCGTATAAAAAGACAATCGGTTTTACGGAATTTCGTAAGTTTTGAAATTCTTTTTCCACCGATTGCAAAGTTTTTGCTGGATCATCTTCGTAAACTTTGATTGGAATTGTTACGACAGACCAGTGATTTGATAAAGTATCCTTATGTCCTGGAAGTGGAAAGCTGAGCAAGCCATGAATTATTTCAGGGACTACAATTCCAGATTTTTTCATATACTTCCAGGTAGCCTGAGCATATAAAGTAGTAATTAAACTTGTCATTGTGACTCCATAAGCTTTTTTGACAGATTTGAGTCTAACGTCAGGAATTGCTGGTGTGCTCTGCGAATTGTAGGTCTGTTCAATGTCGGACTGGTGAGTGTTCCTAACAAACTTATGGTAGTCACTTGAAAATACAAACATTTTTAGAGCGTGGTATGGTCCAAATAAAAAGAGCATTATAAATTTGTAAATCTCCATTAGTATAGGCGTATTTATTTGCTTATCTTTAAGTTCTTCTCCACCGAGCATTTTCCAAGGTTTAAAGGTAACTTTTTTCAAAAAGTTTGCTATACAATAACCATCCATTAGGCAATGGTTTACTCTCAAAATAAAGACAGACTTTATTTCAGGATCTCTTTCGTCAATCATGTTTGAGACGACCACAATTTCCCAGGGTGATTTTGTTGAGTCGAAAGGCAAGTTTCCCAATTTATTGGATACCAAGTCCCGCAATTCAGTTCTAGTAATTGGCATATTTGGACAGTCAGGTTGTAAATAGCGAACGTGGTTTTACACTTTGAAATTGTCCACAGTGTACCAGAAATGGTATCCATATTTTCGAACAATGTGCTGGGATAACTCAGGATAAATCTTTGGTGCAAACACTTTTTCTTTTAGAACCTTAACAACAGTCGGTACATCTAGTTTCTTGGCTAAGGAATAGTAAGGCACTAACACGATTAAAGGATCGGAATATGGGTCTTGTGCAGCAAGTACCGCATCGATGTCTTCTAACATTTTTCCAATTTTAGGATCTTTCCGAGCCAGTGCTAAAGCCATTTGTTTATAAATCCAACAAGGTAATAGAATTACAAATATTAACGGGTATCCAACTATTATAAATAAAATCGATAGAAATACTATGAAAACGTCTCCTAGAAAATTTCGAAATTTATTTACTAGAGCCATTGTTAACCGTGTCAACTTTACAATGGGTTACATGTGTTTTAAGTTGATCTTATAATTTGAACTTCTGAACACCTGAAAGCTTCATTTGATACACACTTGTAAAGCTTCGTTGAAAATTATCAAATTTACAATGAGCACACCCGAATTTCGTAAAATAAGTAATAAAAATGTTCCGTGTTTGGATACTGTGTGAATCCTTACTACAAAATTGTTGCATATAAAAGATAAATATTCATTGTAAATTTTTCCTTGCGTCAATCATTATTAATTCTGATTTGTATTTATTTTCATACAGATAAATATCCGGCGTGTAGCATTCTTTTTATGGAGATTATTTCTCACAACTTAAAAGCGCATTTAAGAAAGAGCATAACATGCGAAAATATGGTATCACAACTTGACTTCCGAAGTTTAAAAAAGATTGTTGAACCTTAAAACATTGCATGATCTCACTCAACTAATCAATTCGTAATTTTAGTCCACTAACATGTTCTTAAAGTCTAGACTCCTTAGATGGATGACGCATTTAGCCGCGTAATTTGTATAAAAGGTTATGGTTTCATGTTTCAAATCATGTAGTTTCATATCCTTCACGAAATGATTTTCCCAAACTTACAAGTTAAAATCATAATTATTATTTGAGTTAAATACGATAACAATGGTAACGTTTTGTTTCTAAATAATTTCACGTTTTTACGAAGGTTGTGAACCAACTTAAATTAAATTAAACTTTTTATAAGCCGAATTAAACTGAGCATTAAAAGGTTTCTACAATTGTATAAATGTGAATACAGCAGTTTTCAATGTCAAAGTCACGAATTTTTACACACCAAGCCTTGTCTAAATAATGTTATCTAAATGTGTAGTAGATTAATAAATAATTGTCAGTGCCGTCTTTACAAAGTCGGTACGTTGCAGATGAATGAGCTTTACTTATTTCGATAAAACATTGATATAGCTTTCTGTATTTACTTTCTTGATGCCAAAAATTATGTGTTTTATATTTTGATACCTATATTCAGTTTGATAATATGGAATGATTAGACTCAAGGCTTTTCGATTTGACCAGTATAACGTTAGCAATGACACCAGAATACGTGTTTATTTGAATGACCTTATCGTGAACATTAGCTTATAGTAAGTTCGTAATAATGCATGCAAACATTTTAACAACTACAGATCTCATTCAATTTTGACGACTTAAATTATTTGATAATATTTTTAATGTTAATTTCCATGATGTAAACCTATATGTTATACAAGTTTAAAAAAAATTAAGTGCACACTTTAAAAACCTCAGCTTATGTTTACTGTCGCATACGATCGTCTTTAGTTGAAAAAAGGAATCGGTTGAAATACTCAATTCCAAGTATTAAAACTTAACAGGTTTTCCATACAAATTATATGTACTAATTGTTTCACGAAAATAGACGTTTCATAACCGTATTATTATAAATCGAAAATACTAAGACATGGACAACAAAATTTCTGTCTTAAACCTCTTTTAAACCTAACAAATTGTAGAACTACACGACAGTAAAGTCCGAAAGACAATCAATTTTGTTCTTATTAGTGCCCAAATGTTGAAATAAATCCATTTTTGAATCCTTAAAGCTATCAACGATAGCTCAACAACCAGCAAGCACAGACATCCATATCCTAGTGCAGTCTTAAGTCCAAGTGGTCTTGGATACGAAAATCCACTAACGGGAGTAAGTGATAGGGTTTTGTCAAATTTATGACCTACCATATTAAAATTAATACCGTGATATAAAAATCCGTTTTCCATCCATCTTGCAAAAAGTTTTTCACTATAGCCTGAGCCCCAAATTCTAACGCTATGTTCAATCCCACGCTTATTTTTTCCACTAAAGGACATCGATTTGCAAACTAAGTGCTTATTAACGAAAATTGGTTTTTTCCATACCCAATGCAAAAAATCTCTATGATAAATAGCAGGTAGAATAAGCTTCTCTGTTGCCAATTTTTTCATAATATCATACCTACTTGGTAAATCATTAGGATCCTGATCAGATGCATAAATAATTGTATGCATTGGTTTACCATTGGTAATTTCAGTACCAAAAAATTCTAAAACTCTATCAAAACCTTTCAGATAATGTTCCTTGTTCACCCAAATACGATATTTTTGACGAAGCATTTGCTTTATCACAGGTATTTCATCGATGCTAAAAATGTCGGATGAAATATGACCTTGCCATATTAATGCAACAACACTAATACCGAGGAAAAAATAACCCAAGAACTTATTTTGTTGTAATTTTTCAGCAACTGGAAACCCAAGATAGTACCATACCAAATATAGACCTTTCTTGAAATTTTGACAGAATAAAGAATAAGCAAGAATCGTCAATAGAACACAAATCCATACTCCGGGTTTAATTATAGTAAAAATAAACAGTTTCAAGTTTTCTAGCTTCGTTGATTGTACGCAAACAAACATATTAAATGTTATTGAATACAGTGTCATAATCGATCCTCGGGTTTGTGCATATTGATTTGGTAGATTCAACAGCCATAATTCACCGTATGCTATTTTTAATCCCCAGCGTGCTTCCTGTTGTTGCTTTATTGTTCGTAACCTTTTTGTAAGGACTAGGGTGATGTTTAAGTGATGAAATACGGGAGCGTACACTGCTACTGGATTATTGCAATATGATAAAGATTTTAAAAAATGTTTTCTTTCAATCGGTTTATCAAATTCTTGAAGACAATAATCTGCAAAAGGATCATTTGCTAGAGATATGGGACCCATAAGGGGTACTAGTCGTTTGTTATTGTTCCTGTTTAGGTTATACGACAGTTCCTTCAGATGGTGTAATGTAGGCAGGCTTTCATGAAACAATTTAATTTTCGCAGATTCACAGAAGTAACATAATAATCCAAAACTATTCGAGCTTTCAAATTCGTTTAAGAATAACAATATTGAATTGAATGGTATTTCAATGTCTTCGGATGAAATGAGGTCAGTTGAAAATATGTGTACAAGTTGTTTGTTAAGATGAATAGGTTTTGCTAACATAATTGAAAATACTACATTAGAATCAGTGCCGTAACCAGAACGCTGCACGGCAGACACAATATCTATAAAGTTGTCAAGAATCAATAGAAATATTTTGTTGGTGCTTGAAGAAAATTTGGGTGTAAACCGAAAATATTTTGTTTTCATTGTTAGCAATTCTGTACTATATTCGAGCTGATCCAACTCTAATGCAAAATCTAATTTACTTGAATCGTAGTGAATCCATTTTCTTAGTTCATTGTTGTTAGACATTGCTAAGGACATTCGAGCAAAATAGTTTTTGGATGTTGTGTTTAGGGATGAAACTATGGCAAAAAAGTCAACATCAATGGCAACAAGAATCGACGCACAACAAATTTTTGCTGGCAAAAGATATGTGATGAAAAGCAGTATCTGAAAATAAAACATTGAAATATGTAAGAAGTAAATATTGAAAATATTAAGAAAAACGTAATTATTTTAACTGTTTTATAAACTTTAGGAACTGAATTTATTTGATTTTATTTTAAGCGTTTTAAGTTTACACATGTATTGCACCCGCTAAGAAGTTCATGTCAAGACACGTGAATATATATCTCAACTGCAACGCTCATATTTTTTTCTTGTTCAATACGATACTATTTTTAGTTAATACTACTGTCAAAACATGTGACCCTAAATACACGAGTAAGCACTTAGTTAGCTTCAATTTTATGGTGTGTTAGAACTTGACCATATATGCTCTAGCAAATATCAGGTACTCATAACGTATATATAATTCTTACACGGCGGTGATTGCATTGAATCCAATTATATTAGCATACTATTATAGACTATAAGTATATTAAAACTCTAACATTTTGTGCTAGGGGCGTATTACGACTCTATGGTATGATTTTTACAACTCAGCTTTCGTAATGCAGCGTGATATTATAATTCGTTGATTATCAAATAGTTAAATGACCGATGCTGCCTTACCCCACTTAGCGCTTACATATGTTGTTATTACGCAACTTTATTTCCGGGAAGTTAATATTTTGGTTTTGAAGTAAAATATGTGTTATTCAAATCACAACCAAGTAATGAGCAACATTATTGAGTTTCGAATGGTGTTATGCGCGATAGTCAGCGATTTTTACTTTTTGGTGTTTTTAGGACAGGGTATCATGCGAAAGTAAGAAATACAAACTTTCAGCCCCCAGTCTCCCATGGCACCGGTGGCAGCCCCTAGACACCGTCTAAAAAAGACTTTTTGAAATGTTCTTATTTTTGAACGCGTGAAGCAAAATGCTTGAAATTTAGTAGGAAGTTGTAGAGTACTTAGTTCTACTCCCAAACAGAAAAAATGCATTTTTCTTCAACAGAATTGTTTTTTAAAATAAAAAACGATTTTTTTTATAATTCAAATAGTTATGTTGCCTAAACCCGAAATAATTTCAAAAAACTAAAAGAATACCTGTTGTGCAGACTTTTTTGTTCTATTTAACCATGTAAACATCAAAAAATGCGAACGCGAAATTCTAACGTTATGGCAATTTTTGTCCTTTTTCGACAAAAATCGTTCAATTTTGACGGGTAAATTTTCAAAATATTTCAAAAAATTGCTTTCTTGTCTTAAAATCAACAATTAGAGCGTTCTAAGACATTTATGTGTAACACATGGCACCAAATGGGAGAAATTGTCAGAAATTAATTGGTACTGGAGTCCTACATGTACATTTTTGGTGGACATCCATTCACTCAAGTTATAAACTCAAAACCAACACCTATGAGTACGGAAATTAATGCATTTGGTTGAGCAATTAGTAAGCTTAGTTTATGTCACCAAAAAGCGGCCAAACATATCATTTTTGAAGGCAAACATTTCCAGTAGTAACTGCTGATATAAAAAATAAAACGTTCTAGAGTGTGGTATTTGGACGCTTGTAGCTGCTCAATAAAGATTACTCAACGACTCAGTAGACACGAAAAAATTAAATAATCTGAGACAAGCTAACATAATATGAATGAAGGCCCATGAAAACCTACGCTATGTTTTTTTAACCAGTACTTTTTTGTATTTACGGAGTACAGCAGCGACAAAGGCAAAATTAACGGTTAAAGAAAACGTAACGAAGGTTTTCATGGGCCTTCATTCATATAGGAGCTGGGGTAAACCTTCATAATAAAGTACCTTTATTAGAAAAAACATATTGCGCAACCATTATATATTAACACGGGTTGAAAAGCCAAACGTTTCATATTATGTATGACTTACATATTAGTTATGCAGTTATGTAAAATATTAAAAGCCCACGTCTGAACTTTTGATTTCACCAGCACACGTGGCATGTCAAATATTTTGGATAATATTTTTATTTTTAGTTATAAGGTCCAAGTAATTAGTAATACCAAAGAATCCGTTTGGAAATTAGGATGGTTTTTAAAAAATAATACAAAAAATTATTCAACTTAAACTGTTTTGTTAGAAATACCTTTTATTCGATTAACTGATTTTATTCTTCTTGTTGTTTACAAGTAAAAGTAGAGAATAAACAGAAAAATCTACAAAACTTACAAAAGAGAATTCCATAATATAAATAACATTTGCAGATCGGTTTACATCAGTAAAATTGATTTTTGAAATTAACTTATTTTTAAACATACTTTCTATAACTAAGCACCAGAGAAAAATATATTTATTTATCTTTATATAATGTTCTAACTTTCTATCATGCAAACTGTCTAGAACCTTTGTTAACGTAGAGTTGCATTCACAAACTGATGAAATATTTAGTTACGTATCCGCTTAATTTGAAACTAATTTTGATGAAATCCGTCTTGGTAATTAAGCGTAATTTTACTTTGATATGCTTTCCAGAATTTGATATATCGATGTCTTACACTCAAACCGACTACATTTTTGACAAACCGATCCCTACTCAAACAATAAGTATTTATTGTGTAAACAGCTGTACATACGACACTAATTAAACTACTTAACGAATTTTAAAATAACGTTATGTTTATTTAGTTTAAGAATAGATTATATTGCCATTGCCAACACTATTCTTAACCTAGGTTATAAAAGTTTCATGTATCCATATAAGTTATATATAATTTAGTGCTGATTATTGATTAAAGACAGAAACAGGTGTTGACCTTTTCCCAAAAACAAGGAAGTGTGTACAAAAAATGTTTGCATTAAAATAACTGAGAAATATTTCTATCATAATAATTCCCAACGGTATTGGTATAAGAACAAGATACAACAGGAAAACAACTTTAATATTACTATCCTGTAAGTTAGCACTTGTAGCTAGAACATTTCTCTTTGCTTCCTCACTTGTATAATTCCACTTATTCCAATAGTCATTCCATCCCACCCATAAATTTTCTATTCCTGATTCTGCCAACAAAAGCATTCGTTTGGTAAAAGTTTGCTTAAAGTTTGCAGGTAAGTTGTAAAATTGCTTTGTTTTATATGCTGGCATGAGGGACTCCTTACTTAAACTGACATGGGAGGGATCATATTTATTCCCTTTAACACCATTCCATAACTTATTTGCAAAGTATCTTTTCATTGTAAAAATTAATTGAAGAATACTCTCATAATTTCCCACAAACGCCTCCTTATCACATGTTGACAATTTTTTCACAAAATAAAGTATATCGTAAGAATCTATTAAATCTCTTACATTTCGAATACCAACTAAATTCGAGAATATACGTAGTGCCTTATCATATATGCCACTGGTTTTATCATTTCGTGCATTGGATTTTCTCTCCTGAATCACAAAATCATATAAAATTGGATCTTTCTTCAATAATTTGAAATGTTCAATTCCAAAATTTCTTACGGTCCCATTAATGTCCTCTTCTAATAATTTTACAGGATATCGAACAAACTCTGCAAAAATTGTGAAATTTTTCTTGATTATTTGATGAAAGTATTCAAATCTCTTTACTGGGACTGGAGCTATAAGCTTATCAATATTAGCACCAC
>JAQFXM010008321.1:0-10811 GCA_034693345.1 Entomobrya multifasciata | reverse complement strand
CCGCCCGTTGCCAACACTTTTTTAAAATTAAAAGCATGTGTTTTCAAGTGCTTTCTCTCATTCCTCTCAGGAAAAAGAAAGCAAAAAACTCCACCTGCCGTTTGCAGGCTGCTGCTTCTGTCAATAACAAATCAGCAAAGGAAATGTAGTACACCGGTGGTGATGGTGGTGCCCCGAATCTCTGAATATTTCTTTCGTTGTGCTCGTTCATGTTGTTAAGTCGTGAATAAATCAGATTCATGGAATCGATTCAGAGGAGAAAATTTTCTTTTTTGGTGCTTGAATTGTAAATGAAGTCATGAAAGTAGTATCATAAATGAGATGAAATAAGGCTTCTCTTTTTCGGCAATACATAAATTTGTGTAATGTACTTATCGATAGGGATGAACCTACCTATATACCTCTATATGATTAATATTACCAGAAAAAGAAATCTATTCCACCTGTGTACATATTTATATTGACATACTGCACTGAATTTCGCCCCGGAAAAAACCCATACAAAGAGTAATTTAATATTTAGGCTGATGCCATATCTTTTCTGCGAAAGAACGGCTAAACTCATGTATTTTACTAACTTTTTTTATTTTTTTCCATTTTTCACTGTTCAGTAATAAAGCATATTATTGAACATTCTCGTTTCCATAAAATAATGGCATTTGGTTGACTTTTTACAGATTCACACCTTTCTGGAGCTACAAGCTGTGGAAAACGTGAGGATCTTTGTGAGGATGGATCCACATGTTTTGATCACAGAAATGGGTCATATTCATGCATGTGTCCATTGGGTTCCTCCAATCTTGGCGAAAATTGTATGAAAAGAGGTAAAAAAAATGCGATTTATTTTTAAAATATACAATGATTTTTATGTCAGGTGTGTTGTCTTATGAGAAAGTTTACTTAAAATGAGCATTGCGTTCGTTGTAACGGAAATGAGGGAAAAAATAAGTCGAATTAAACGCCACCTTTCCTGTGTAACCGTCTACTGATTTCTAGCGAGAGCAAAAAAAAACTCGTAAATATTTTTTTGGTGTAATAGCTCGTATTACGGACAAGCTTTTCTCGTATTTTTCCTTCCACATTATTTTTTAATTAAAAATTTGTATCGGCTGCAGATTACCCCTCCCCGTTTTTACACGGTCGCTCAACAATACGTCTGGGAAAGTTGGCTGGCTACCACAAACTCAGTCTGGAGTTGGAAATCATCCCGTATATTAACTACGCCCATGGAGTAGTAATATTCTCCTCTCAACATGCCAACGGTTCGGGTGACTTCTTGTCGCTTGCATTGATTGATGGGTAAGCAAAAAGCACGCATTTTTTATAAAATGTTTTTCATCTTTGTTGCATTTCTCATGTTATGTGATGGAGCGTGTACTAGAGAAAGATTTTTTACGATACGTTACGTTACCGTCCCTATTTTTTAAGTCTTGACAGTGACTAACTTTGGAATGCCATTATTCTTTTTCCTTGAACCATTCTTCTTCGGTCGGTTCATTTTTTTTTCATTCCATCAACAGTAAGAAAAGCCTTTTTATTACGTTTGAACTTTTGAACTGATGGACGCTCCAGCCACAGCTCGACGGTTTTCCATTCTGTGTATACTGTACTATATTGTGTACTTGTACAAACTTCCGAATCTTTTGAAATAAATGGAAAGAATGTCTAATGTTTTTGGGTGTATGTTTGTGTTGCGTTTTTGAAGATACGTTGAATTCCGATACGATCTCGGAGACGGTCCAGCAATCTTGCGATCAGCGAGCAGACTTGTTTCAGGCTCTACATACCATATCATGGCAAAGAGATACAATCGCGATGGACTTCTCCGCGTTGATGGAGAGGAAGACGTGAAAGGAACTTCGCCTGGATCAATGAAGTCACTGAACTTAGACCATGGGGGCTACATGGGATACATTCCACTTAACTCCACAAAGTATGTCGTAAAACTGAAAATGAAAAAGCATAAAAATACCATCCTTTTATGTTTCTTTTGCACACATTCAATTCAAAATGTTACGAAAGTCAAGTCATCGCATTTATTATTTCAACTTGTTTGTTTGTTCTGATTTAAAGTGTATTTTGATTGTTTTTATCTTGTTCTCTTTTTTTCTCCTTCTCAGAATATGGGAAACTGTAGGCACATCTGAAGGATTTGTTGGTTGTATAAACCGACTCAAAGTGGGTCGACGTCCAATAGAGTTTGATGACAAGGATCCTTTAATTAGCGCATTCCACGACATTTCACAGTGTCCTGTTGTAAGCCTTTCTCATCGACTGACTACAACCCCAATGTACGTCCCTAACGAGCCTGATGAGTATCAAGGGATCAAGGAAAAATCCCCCCACAGTCATCGACACGGTATTTCCACTGGTATTGCATCCTCAGCCCACAACTACACCATGTATTCTGGCTCTTTTTCATCCCATCATCATCCCGACAAAGGAGGGATTGCCGGTGGAAGTGGTCATCACGCCCATGGGAATCCTTGCCAGAAATCCCCATGTCAAAACAATGGCATTTGCTGGGTTGACCATGGTAGTTCGTCCGGCTACAGATGTGTTTGCCATCCTCTTGACGAAGGTATAATGGAAAAACGACTTTTTTAATTGTTCATCCAAACAGACTAAATAGTCAAACAGTGGGGGACCGACTCTAATCTTTTTAGGCTTAAAACAATAATATCAAGTGACCTAATCTCGGTGTATTATTTTCATGGAATAGGTTTACATTGTGAAACTAAAGCGAACGTAATCCGGGAAACTGGGGCAATGCTGGACTTCCGGGGATTTTCCTATCTGGAATTGCACAAGATAGAAAATGGGGCGAGACACGTTAATATCGAGATGTGGCTAATGATCCGCTCTCCTAATGGCCTCATTCTTTACAATGGTCAAGAAATGGGAAAAGGGGATTTTGTGGCACTGCTCATCAGCCAGTCTCATGTTCAGTTCTTGTTTGACCTTGGCTCTGGAATAGGAAATATAACGTAAATATTATGACTGAGATCAAATGAATATTTGCTAAGAGCCTTTTAGTGTTTTAACAACCACTTGAAATGGCCAATTTCCTTGTTTAATAGATGGCATCAACCAATCACGCTGAATAAATGGCACTGGATAGTGGCTTCTCGGGAAGGTAGGGAAGGACGACTTCATATTGATGGACATCCTCCAATGACAGCAAAATCTCCACCAACGCTATCCGAACTTAATTTAGAGCTTCCATTATACATAGGTGGTATTAGGTAAGTGAGGATGGAAAAAATCAACGACGAGAATTAAGTGGAATATTGGAGAATGAGAGAATTAAGAGATTTTGTTTGGAACATGAGATAATATCTTTATGAATGAACCTCTTATTTTTCAAGTTTTAACGATAGTCATTTTTTATTCGCTTCATTAAATTGGATAAACCTATGTAAACTTATATGCCATTGTATATCATTATAATAGGGACATGAACATGGTGCACAGAGAACTTGGCATTTTAGCTCCATTTGATGGAGCCCTGCAATTTGTCAAAATCAACGGGGAGACTTACCACAGGGATATCAGTAATGCTTTGGAGGAGCGATTAGTGCATCGTTACGAGGGTCCTCCTTGTGGAAGCAGCGTTTCTCATCCATGCAGTAATGGTGGCACTTGCTTTCCACGGTAAGATTCAAACAGAAAAAAAACGCTTATAAACTAGTAGGTCGACTTTTCATTCCTTAACTTGACTTTTTTTCCTATCACGATGATATATTATAACAACACATAACGTTCTTACATATAAGAAGCCACTTTTTAAACAAATTCCGTTTCCAGAATATTATGAGGGTTCGCTGACTTGAATGTGCAATAATGTCCTTTTTTCTTTTTTCTATGTTACATTACAACTTCTTACAACAGACTGGAAAGTTTCATCTGTCTCTGCCCGTCCCAGTTCTCTGGAAAGTCGTGTGAAAATCGTAAGTTTTTCTTTCTTAATACTTGTTATCATCGTCATCACCTAGTAAGGCAATGACCCTTTTTCAGATTTCTCATGTAGATAAAAAATGGTATGTATGCCTTTTTTCAGGAAAAGAAATCCCCGGTCCGGTCAGATTTGACGGGCAAAACTTCCTCAAGTTTCCTCGCAAAATCGCCAAACAGTAAGTTATTCTTTTCTAAGCATTTTTATTTTAGCTTCATGTGCAATTTTTAACGCCCTGTAAATTGGATATATTGGATATGTGTTAACTATGAAAAAAACAAATTACTAAAATGAATATTCTTTCTATTGTTCTCTCTCTGTCTTGCTACTTGGTGGGGTTCTTTCCTATTCTTTTAACATATTTTCTACCTCCTCCTACACTTGTTCTACTCGCAGTGAGTCTTTCAACTTTTCCGAATACGATGACTTTTACAATGAGAACTTTGACTCGCATCTGGACGAGCTGTTCGCAGAGTCTGGGGAATCTGATACTAACAGTAGCAGTAGTGCTTACGAAATCGACGTGAATGAGCCCATCGGAGCGAGTCAAGAGGATGGCGACGACGAGGAGAATGAGGATGATGATATTGACTTTGTTGATGACGATGAAGATTTTATACCTTTGCTTGAAGATGAAATAACAGAAAGGTTTGCTTTGATGATGGGCTAAATAGAAAAATACTAATAATAAAAAATTGGAAAATAAAATAGAGATGCTTGCTTGTTATAATGTCTTGTTTTTTTCATGCTTTTAAGTCTCAAAGTCACTTATCATTTATGAAATAACAAAGATATTGAGTGTATTGATTTGAGAAGAAAAGTTTTTCAAGGGGTCTATTTTGTTTTTATTACTTTCTAATCGGATGAAAAGATTATGTACTATTATTACTTTGCATGGGACTTTGTTGTTTTTCTGTTTATTGATTAATAATCCTTGACATGATTTTCTATATGTTATGCTTAATAATAAAAATCTTTCCTTTTTACTCTCGTATTTTTATTGTTTTTATAACTAATAATATCAAGTGAATTTTTTGTTTGAAGTACTCTAGCAATATATAAATTAGGAGATTCTACAATAAACAAGAATCTTGTCAGCAACTCCGTCATGAATTTATCTTTTTATATAAGTTTGTTTGTAGGCTTATATTTCATGTATAATTTTTTGTAGGGTGAAGGCACAAAGACGAAACCGAATTGAGATTGTCTTCCGTACAACAAGTGAAGCGCCAGGAGTAATACTCTGGACGGGGAAAAGCCCTCATGGCGATTCACAAAGTAGAAAAGGTTATCTTGGCGTATTCATTGTTGACGGGTATCCGGAGCTTCGTATTGACTTGGGCTCTTCTAGAAATAGAAGGCCTGTTGTAATTCGCTCCAAGGTATAATAAAAAAATATTTATTGGAAAGGATATTGCTGGAGGTCTATTTTTATAATTTTGTTGGGATGAGAAAACTCTAATATTTATGATTTTGTAATAGGTCAAAGTAACAGACGGTCGCTGGCATCAGCTTCTGGTGGCCAGAAGAAGGAGACTGATAGTTTTGCAAGTGGACGGTTCTAAACCTCATAGGGCAACTGCACCTGTTGGCAGTAATGTTTTAGTGTCCGATGGAAGATATTGGATTGGTAAAGATGAAACATTTTATATATTTCTTTTTTTCAATGGACGTGGGTGGATAAAAAATCTTGTGTATACGTTTCGTTAACTGGTTTATAGGTGGTGTAGCCTCTTCAGTTCTGGCAGGGGAAATACCCCCAGAATTCCACCAAGGGTTTGTGGGCTGCATTGACCTTGTCCGTATTGAGAGAAGAAGACTGCCACTTTCAAAAATAGCTGTTGCAACCGGTACACCCTTCTGTGAGGATGATTACTAAAGAAAAATGCAAACCATCTCATAAAAAATGATGCTTCCAAATTAAAAAAATACTACGCATATCCATGTATCGTTTATCGTCACATGCAAAAAAATATCTACAATAATCTGTATCTTTTGTTTACAATTAAAATCCCCTCAAAGAATGGTTATTTTTTGCATGAATGTGATGGATGATATGAAATGATCGTAACCAAAGTATACAATTTTGAAGAGATGAATTTATCCAAAAGAAATAGGTGACATATATGCATATAATATAAAATTGTAAACTTTTAAAAGTACAATCGTTCTGTAATTTTTTTAGCATAGCTAAATTAGTTAAGTTTAGGGTTTAACGTTAAAGATTTTTATATGCAATAGTAAAAGAATAAGAGAAATAGAAATTTGTACACTTGTAAAAATTGAAGGAAATACTTAAAATCTAATACACACACTTCATTTACGACTGACTTATAGACGGGAGGTTTTTTAACCAGTAATTTGTAAAGTAGGTCTAAAGTATGATTTTTTTACATGTTAGCTCTCAGGAAGAATAATAATTACTACGGATAACTGGCAAAATGTTAACTGTGCCATCGCGTCATCTTAATAATATGTTGTATATAAAATGCAAAATGCATCTTTTTGTTATTTTTCAATTCAAATCTTTTCAATGAAACGCGAAAGTTTTAACAAGTCTAGTCTTTTTCCTATTTTATTATTCAGATAGTAAACTACTTTAAGCTTTTTCGGCGAGTAATTAGTAATTAAATCCAAACAATACAATAGGCGTATTTTCTACTACATGATATTATTAAAAGTGTAAAAAATGTTAAGTATGTTACGTTGTCACTTGTATAGTATATGATAAAAGATTGCATAATTGATATAAAATATAATAAGATAAATAATCGTTTATTCTTGTAAAATTACAGCTATTTGGAAATAAAGAATAGAAATCTTTACGAGAGAAAATTTACAGCTAATGTGCAAAATGTAATGTAAATACTAGGATCCTTGTAAAGCAATTTTTTAATGAAAGGAAAAAAAATATTGTTGATCTGTTACGAAGCAGGGGTAAGGAACAATGTAAGGAAAGCGTATTTAAAAAGGCTACCTCCACTTAATATTGCATAATAGGTTCAATAATATGTAAAGTGTTTTATAAAAAAGTCGGTTAGTGTACATCAATCAAAGATAAACAGTATCTTATCAGTTTTCTACAAGAATTTTTTAACACGCTAGAATAGCTCACCTTATCACTCACTAATATTGATATTACATAATGATAGCTTTACACACACATTTTTAGTAGATAAATGAGTAGAGTTGTATTTGTAGCAAAAAAATATTATTACTACTTGGATTAATGAAAAAATTAACAGAGCGCTGGATGAATGTGTGCTACAAATATTTTAAACTAATATATAAATTTTTAAAGCCTGCCAGCAAGAAAAAAAATACAGTGAAGCTTATGTACAAGCTGTTAGAATAAATTTTAATTCTAAAACACTAACTTTACTTTTTTAAATGTAAAGGACTTTCGGTCTCAGTTTCTACAAAAGAATACGTAAAAATATCAGAAGCTAGCAAGAAGAAACTGCTAAAATTATGAGTATTCTTATGTTTGATATTCAAGTGGTTGTTGTTGTTCTAACAAAATTAATAAAAGATATGATTTTTAAGAATTAATTATACCAAGAATGTAGACGATGCTACCTTTACACTCACAGCCAGCCCCCCTGCGTATATGCGTGTATGGTAATAATGGTGTATGAATTAAGAATTGTAGATGGTAAAAAATAAGTTGCAAACAATGTATTTGTAAAGATAAGGCATATTGTTGATAATGACAAAAAAGTTTTTTGTGCTACTACATAACAGTGTGTAGTGTAAGTACCAATACGACTACCATGAAATTAAAAATAAATACGAAATATAATGATAATAATAATCAAATCGAATTGTATACACCAACAAAGTAAATGCGTATGTCGTAGAAAAATAATGTTTTCATGTTAAAATGATAAATGACTAGCATATTTTTAGCTGCAGCATCAAACAAACAAAAAATATTTACCTTTACAAACAACAAACAAAGTTTCAATTTTGGAGGATAAGGAGGAGGGTGAGTTTTCCTATTAATATTATTGTACGATTGAATTGAAAAATGACTCTGAAACAATAAATTGTCTTACAAAATCGCATACCACACGCAGATTTTTTTTGCATAGAAGTGATTCGTCTTTTTTTAAAGTTAAATATATAACATAAATGCATATAATGCTCATATTAATCAGCCACGCATATATTGAATATGCATACACAAAACTTCATTATAATTTTTCCGACGATTTATGAGTTGCATTGCAGTATGTGATTTAGGCATAAAGAAAGATAACGTTACCGCAAAGGTAACACAATGTTAAATTCAATGCAAGGGCACACTAGAATGTGTTACACCGAGATATTCATTCTTCTTACTGTTACAAATGCCACGCAAATTAAAAACTGTCCCACAGCCATCAACCATGCACTTAAGTTCGAGATGACTATGCAAAAACTCATTTTATTGGAATCTTGAAAATGCTTGTAATATAATAGTTCATCAGTTTATAATATAAGTACATGTCTGGATTAAAATATGCGCATACTTGCATACTCATTAGTTAATGAATAAAAAATCTTCAAACCAGCAGAGAGATCAATGATGCATATTGGGTGACTGATTGTGAGATCAAAAATCATGACGTAACCTATGAAAAGTCTTCTTTGTGATATTTGTTGTATGCGTATGTCCATATCATTAACGTAACGTTTCAATATCAGTATCAACTTATAACAAGGTAAAAATGAAGAGCTAATTAAGCACCAAGACTTTTATTCACGAAGTACGTATTCAACTAATTAATTAGACAACAAAAATCTCAACAAATGACCCAAATATTTATGAAATTTAATGCATGCAATCAATCCAACATAACAGCAGTTAATTAGAATCTTGAAAAAATTAAATGATGTGAGCTTATCAAATTCATTTGACTTGACATACCAACATAAACATACAAGTTACTGAAACTGAAGTACACTGCATAAATGATGGCTACTTAAGGTACTTAAAAGTACAAAAATACAACTGATTCAAGGCTGCAAAAGTCTAATAATCTAACTTTTTGGGTTTCTTCTTAGTGACCAGGCGAGGATTTTCGGTAGCGAATTTGTCGTACTGCTTGGGATGAAACTGAAAAAAAGAAAAATATAAGATAGAATTTAAAGATCTCAAAAACGAAAACTATTTTGTATAATAAACGATGATGTACTATGCATGATTCATTTACCTTCAAGTGAGACAAGAAACTTCCGATTTGACGTACACGACAAATTTTGTTCTTTTTCCGGGCAACCCCAACGCAGAGTTTACATTGGAAGACATAGAATGGCTTTGCATTCTTTCCTGAGTCAGTAGTACCTTGTTTGATGAACGTAAAGTAACTGTCGAAATGGTCAACCCAATGAGGAAGGTTGTACTTGAATGAAGGCTTGTCTTTGTACGATGTCTGGCTTGGAGACTGTACCCAATCATGAACACGTGTCTGTTTCAGCTTGAACTCCTTGGAGGATGGCGATACTGAGTCAACGATTTGGCAGTCGTCCGAATCGTCATCTTCGTCGTCGCCTTCCGAATCTTCTTCAGACTCATCACCGGACTTTCCAGACTGCGATTGTACGCAGCTTTCGTTTTCAACTCCAGTTTCAGTTTTTTCACCTTTGACAACTACTTGCTCATTCTTCGCCTTCTCAGATTCTCGTTCACAACCGCTTAAGTTTTTGGAAGCATCGTCATCCGTGCAATCATGATTATCAAGTTTTCCAGTTGTGGCTTCAGACTTTTTAATATCCAAGCTCAGGGATGATGATGGCTGCTTATCAGTCTCAAAGTTCTGGAAATCACTTCAGGATAATGCTTCCACGTTTCGTTCTTCATCCACCGTTTCTTCAGCACAGTCAGTGGTATCCATTTTCCCAGACAAGGACGCAACTGGATGCTCTTTCTCTAGTTTCTCTGACTTTGATTCCGATTCCATCGGTGGTTCTAAGGCTTCGCTGGAAACCTCCTCAGGATTTTTTTCCGCTGGAAAGGTTGACTGACCTACTCCCTTCTCGGTTGCCATTTTGATGGAGTCACAACTTCTGACAACTTTTCTTGGCAATTGACTACTTGACACTGTTTGCGTCACTCCAATCTTCAAAAATTGTAACTAATACTTGTACGAACAACGAGTTCGAAAGCGAAACAAGCTTGAACTCTGAATGAAATGTGTCTGGAACGAACGCTAATGAAAAACAAAAGAATGGGAGAAACTTGAACAAATTCTGGCTGGCCTAATGATTTGAAGCTCTGTTAGACGACAGAATAGAACAAGTTCATACATGTTTTCATGAAAAGATGAGTCGGACGCGACGCAGTGCACCAAAAAGTAAAGTCAAAAGTAAGCAAGCGCATAGTTGACAGATAATTCATAATTCAGTGCGTGCACCGTCGTGCACATAAGAATGCATGCGCCGATTCGATTTGACAATAAAAAAGCAAAAAGTGAAATGAACACGAACAAAGCCAAAGCCCTTCAAATTCTGAAGATGACCATTACTATTACCATCACTCAACACTAACACAGCACAAAAGCATAAAAAATGTTTAAAAGTACTAGTCCTTCTGTTAAGTTTTGGTTAAAATGTCAAACAGCTCATAATTCAATCATAAATGTAAAAACTCGTCTAATAATATATCAATCATCAATTTTAATGATCATGAATTTAGCGAACTTATCCTCAGGTTTTTAACAATTAAAAGCTTCTGAATGTTAAAATGCTATGTACTTGCTATTTAGGTCTCCATTGGACTTGACTGACTAGTCATTACCAGAGTCCGACACGACCCGTCATAAACGAGGAATCATAGCGAGTGTTTCACTCCCTGAATGCGACCCGCGGTCAA
>JAQFXM010008320.1:0-10812 GCA_034693345.1 Entomobrya multifasciata | reverse complement strand
TTTAAAGGAGATTAAAGTTTTTATGTTAAGCATATAACCGTGTGAAAAAAGGGGGATAAGAAAAGGTATGCCATTTTAGAATATCTAGTTACTTATTGAAATGTTCGTGTCATGTACTTAAGTAAATTAGAACCTTCTAAGTATTTTTTTTGAATCACATGAAAAAAAACTCTTCATTTTCATTCCATTATGTAACGATTCATTTTAGTAACAATCTGTCATGTCATTCTTGTAGAATAAGAAGCCATTTAGTAATTAGTTTAATTATTATAAGTGACACTTCTCACCTTCATTTTACATTTAGCTCATTTTAACAAAATAATGCGTAAATACAATACAATGGTTATCAGAAGCTATGACGGGCTTATTGTCATGTTTTTGTGTTTTCACGCTGAAAAGTGAGAGCAAAAGTCACTATTTTGTTTGTTAGAATGAGTTGATACTATCATAGTTGACTGACGTAAATAAGACATTTCACTTTAACCACCGGATGTAAAACTAACAAAGATGCGTACATTCCTGATGTATTTGTTGTTGTTGCTATTATTATTAATATGAGAATGGTATCCATAGGAGGTCACAAAAAGTAACCATTCAAGCTTCATGACCACCTGCAGTGCTGGAGCTCTTGTGCATCCTGCCGTGTTCCTTCAGCCTTGCCAAACCAATGTAATACATTTCCTTTATTAAGGACCTGACCTGGGAACTTTAGAATTTTTAGTTCATAACCGAATAAATGTCTGTCCGTTCAGCTTAAATTGCGTCTGTATTTTTGCACTTCTATCTACAAACTTTTCAATCGATGTTCATATAAACTGGCACTTTGTTACACCGTTTATCAGTTTGTTTTTTATATTTCACTTTGCTTTGTCTACCCATTTCTCTCTCCTTCCAAACTCGAACTCATTTTTACAAAAGAGATCATGCTTCTACACTTTGCCTGCTTATTGCAATGGACATGATGACAACCGAGCATTTGTACACTTCCTGGTTAATACATAACTTTCTTACATCTTTTAGCAAATAAAATATTATAGCTCTTTTGTTCTCCCACACATTTCCTTCACATTGTTTTGTATTGAATGAACTTCAGTCTGGTTTTGGTAGTTGGTCATTCTAGGAATTCAAAGGAAAATTAAATTAATTGCACTAATTGATCACTACTACATCACAGCAGCTACAAAATAAACTTACAACTAGCTAGACATCCGATTCTTAACAAGTATTTGTGCTAACATTATTGTACCAATTCAGTTTCAACTTGATCACATGAAGAGAAGAAGTACCATGAGAAGTCTTTTATAGCTTCTTATGCTGTCAGGAGGCTTCCAAATTTTCGACTGACATGCAATCTACTTTAGTAACAAATATTAGTTACCAAAGTAGATTTAAGTACGTACGTATTTTATTTTCCAGATGAAATAATGGAAGAAGCAATATAAAAGACGCAGAAATACTTAAAACAAAAATAATACAGAAAAGACGGACAAAAAACACAAATTTGCGGAAAAAAACGAAAACTGAAAATTGGCCTTTGGCCTTTCTTACAAAAACAATACTATCTCTTCCTTTTTTACATTTACCTGTCCCCATTTTTTTGCTTTAGAATTTTTAATATTTAATATGAACGACCATATTCATTAGTCAAAAGTGAAAATTCTCAAATTTCTCCTCATTTGATAAGACCTTTAATCGCGGCAATAAATGTCTGCTTTACTCCTTGTGAGCTGCAATTTATTACAAACTTACCTATGTATATATATGCAGTGTAATCACAGTGAAAATACGTAGAATATATTGTGGGAACTAACCCAGAATATATAACTAAATATTAAAGAGAACATGATTCATACAAGTTGACCTGGTCTCCTTTTTACGAATGCTACTAACATAAAGACTAGCAAACAAATAAGTAGCATGGTGGTGGTAAGACACAGAGAATCTAGCTAGTAAGCAAATACTCAAGGGAAAATATTCCAAGCATTTTTCTTCTTTATATGCTAGAATATTTATTTGCATTCTCACAGTCAGAGTCAGGCACACTCACACAAATATTTTCCTCACTTCCAGCCAACTTTCCTATCTGCATACTCATATTATGCAACTCACCACAACGAGCCAGAACTCATCCAGATCAGAAATTGTTTTGTGTTGCGTGTGCTGCGTTTGTTTATGTGTGTGTACCTTACACACTCAACGCTACACATACACATTTTTAACGAACACTGAGAAAGATTAATTAATCTCTTCCACTCGGTCTCATATGTATACTACTAATGCGGAAAAAGTGGAACGAAAGCAAGAAAAAAATAAGATTGTGCATTGCAATTTTTATATTTTGTGTGACAAAGAAACTAGAAATTCCTCTCATGGTCTACTTTCTGGAGCAATACAGTAAAAAGAGTTCGACGACTACCTTCACAAAAATATTGAACATTTACTTATATTGCATTCTTTGAATTCACATGATGTACAATGTAAAAAACTCAAGCCTGTTAGCTCTCTTTTGTTTTAATGTCTATTCACTTAGTTTACTTACCAAACTTGAAAAGTCTTCTCATATGTTTGTAGGCATACAAAATTTCTTTTAAAACTTTTTTTCAGTGAAATGTGTTCACACGTATGTATGCATTTACCTAGTAAAAATGAAAGAAAGTCCATTTTACAATTTAGATGGAAAAACTTTGCGAAAAATAATCGCCTTGGTTAAAGACTTGTTGACTCGTCTAATTTTTAATATTAATAAACTGCTAGAAAACCTATTTAGGCAAGTAGCGCAAACAAGTAGAGTAGCCGGACACTTAATGTGTGTTACAACCTTCAAATCTTCATTTAAAACCTTTTAATATTTATTCTTTTAAATATTCGTTTTAAAGAAATGCATACAAATAAATTTTACAATTTCTTGAAAATCTTTGGGCCATATCCTTTGTCACAAATTTTATCAGCAAACTACATTTTATCGAACCATAAATTAATTTGTATTAATTTACCTTCGCCCGAATATTTCAATTTTAATATCTAAAATGACTAATCTGTATGCTAAGTATGGACTATATAGTTTGGGTCTTTTGTGTAATTTATCGTGTCACCAGACGGACATAAAGCATGAAGTTGCTTGCTCTTTTAACTGTTACTAAGTACTACGACGAGGGTGTCAACGATGTTAGCAGGTAAAACTCCTATACAAACTATCAACTACATACTACTGCTTATGTTCATAAAAGGGGAAAAATTAGAAAAGTTGCAGCGAGGAAAGTCAGTGATGAGGAAAGTGAAATGTTGAAACTTTCCCCATCGTGTCTTTGTCACCATCATCATTTCTACTCTCTTTGATTTCTAAAAATTCAGTACAGCAACATCACAGTATCATCATTATCACCACTACTATTAGTTCTTTAATGAGTTACGCATGAAGACTTACTGTACCTGCATTTATATGATCACAGCGGGAGTTAGTAACGTTAAGGAAAAAATTTACTGCTCATGCTAAAAACATATGAGTATGAATTTGGTTAGTCAATGTAATTCTATCTTGTGGTATACTTAGAGAGGCAACTATCTGCGAATGAATCGGCATGATTTTTAAAGATCGTTATGTTCATCAATTTTTCAATACATGCTCGTCGTGCTTCAATGTTACTCATGATTTATTAATCACTAGTATCAAATATTATACCAAAAACTTCAAATTGAACGACATTAACTTTGATCCTTTCTTCGTATGAATTAGGATTCGCAACTAAAGATCGGAGGACGAACAGAGAAACTTGATGATTTTATTCAATATACCAAAGAAAACTTGCTTTCTTCTGCGTTAAAAAAATATATCATGTCTTGTCACGACAAGAACCAGATTATGCTTGGTTCATGGCCATGGTCAGCACTGACTCAACGTTATATGATATGATGATATACTATCTGTTGCATAAAACCTTTTTTTGTGGTTTTCCTTTTTCTACACTAAAAGCGCTTTCTCAAAAACTTCGAGTCCTCAGCAGCAGAGTGTCATTTCATAAATTGAGAGAGATGCAGAGAAAGAAGAGAGGACGAAGGCTGCACACAAAAAGACTGACAGATTGTCTGGCTCACCATTCCATGTTATACTTTAATACATATATTATACGTAGGTATGGGGGTATAAATAAATATTCTATAAAAATTTGTCATAGCATCCTCACTCCTCACCGTCACAGACACCATCAACAGCAGAGAACACATTTCAATGTAATGTGGCAGGAAGCAACGGAGAAAAGAGAGGTTCCAAACTGTCTAGCAAAAAAGGGGAGAGATTATTGTTATTACCGTTAGCAGCGACACCATTAGCACTCCTAGTTTTCTATATCCTGTCAAAATATGGAAGAAAGGGAAAACGCGTTGCAATAGTGTCTCTTACACTCAGGTTGGAGATGAGCAAGAAGACTTACTTTCATTTATGGTGCACAACTCACATATTCTATATTATGGTTATTACTCGTATAAACGGTACTGTCATGATTGTAACGATTTACTATTGCCGCTCTACATAACAATAAAAAGTAAAAAAGAGTGATAGGATAGCTAGAAGTATTGCATTTCTCTTTTCCTTTAATCTTAAAACAGAAATAGACAAGCACTAGAACAGAAGGATTAAGTATTTTGCAACCACCATTATCACAGTGCACTTTTACCCGGAAGGAAAAGAACATGTAAAAGGAAACAAAGGAATGATAACAAAATACTAGGAAGCATATGTAGAGAAGTAGCCTGAACAAGTTCATAACATTATATTTTCACCTGAATTATTGGAAATTGGAATTGGAAAAATGATTCACCTGATTTCAATAAGAACAGTAAACGTTAGATTAGCCTTTCTTCTGACACCATTTTACATGTTCAATTTGATTCATTTTCAATACCAAAATAGCGAATAACTAAATCTTTCGATCTGCACTTGTATTTTAAGCTAGTTAGATCAAGTTTCATACGAATTATCCAAATTCAGACAGACAACATCAAAGGTTCATAGAAACTCGCTATAATATAAATAAAATAAAAAAGACGTAGACATGTTTGATATATTTATAAAGCAACTTATTGATATGATTATGTGCACAAATTTTGCGTGGCTTTTCCCTTTTCCCCTCAGAGCCATACCTGTTTACCATCTTCCTCATGAATTAACGGCACCAACAGCTCTCGTATTCTTTTTCCGTAACTGCATGAAAAAAACGTATACTAGTTGAACCCACCAAAGCTAGCGTCTATATTCTTCTCGAGTTTTCTACTTGTGTTTCGAAAGAATGAGGTTAGAAAGGATTCAGAATCCTTACAAATTAAATGAGGGGCTAACTGAAGGACCGAGCGTGGTTGTTAAATGTACGACCACTCCATTTGGTAAAAGCTTTTGTTCAGTTTTGCAAAGCATTTTCTTTCATAAGCACAGTGGTATTCGGTTTCATTTGCTAATTAAAAACAAGTGTAATTTTCCTGGCGACAATGTAAAAAATGGGGTAGACAATTGCACAGCCCATTAAAAACTGTATAAACTAGTAAAACACATATATCGTATAAATTGTTCTATAAGTGTTTGTGAAGTTAGGCATCACTGCACACTACTGGTAGGGAAACTTGCCTTCTTTGAATACTGACAAATTGAGGCTTGAGGTTTGTTACATTGATCATGTCATAATGATGGGTCATAACGATAATTATGCTTCCAAAAATCTTAGTTCTTTTCTCAGCTTAGGACAGGATACTTCCACTACACTCATGATACACTTTTGGATACAGGACACAATTTTAGCAACAGGATACACGTTGAGACACAGTACACAAGACGGGTACAATGCTATGCATATGATGATACAATTTTAGACTGCTTGACTATGACACAAGTTTAGGAAACACAACATGAACAGTGATCAGTTCCAAACTCTAGAGCCGGTAAACTTTGGGAGCCTCAAATTGAAATCAGTGAAACGCTTTTACGAGATAAACAACATTACATTTTAACATTTTACAATTCTACAGTTACGTTGACAACTTCAACTAAAAATACCTTCTTCCCTTCAAATTTTAATTTCCAACAGAAGGTTTGGAAGCATTATATCATCATTAATATACATCCATCGATTTAATGATAGGATATGATATGTGAGAATTTATACGCTTTAACTAGTTTGTAGACTTTTTGATTGAAATTCCAGTGGTGTGCACTTCATGAAGTTGTGCAATCTTAAATTGTCCAGTAGGCTTCAGTGAAGACGTGACAGTGAAAACTGTGGGCCTAAAAGTTAAAATCCATCGTAGCAAAAATCGTGCAAAGCAGCTAAAAATCAAGAAAAGCAGCTGAAAATGTTGTCTTGATCAGTACTTCCTGACCTTCAAAGTACAATTGGAATCAAATTGGTGACCATTCTCTAACCCACTACTTATTTAAGTTGAATTCGGACAATTGTGACATGTCAAATGATTCCTTCATATGTGTACACTAGCAAAGCCAGCTGTACACAAATGATATTCGATACGGCACAGTGTGCCTTATGAAACTCTAGCGGCTATGACAATAATATGTGAAATCAGTTTTATATTTAAGGGATTACTGGCTGTTTGAAAGCGGTTCAGGATCTAAAGTTAAAAGGATTCATAGTTCGAGGTAGTATAGTTCGACGTACTATAGTTCGAGGTACTATAGTTCAGGATCTAAAGTTTGAAGGATTCAAAGTTCAAGGTACTAAAGTTCGAGGTACTAAAGTTCGAGGTACTAAAGTTCGAGGTACTAAAGTTCGAGGTACTATGAGTCCTTAGAACTATAGTTCAGGATCTAAAGTTTAAAGTATTCAAAGTTCGAGGTACTATAGTTCGAGGTACTATAGCTGATGATCTAAAGTTTGAAGGATTCATAGTTCGAGGTACTATAGTTCAGAATCTAAAGTTTAAAGTATTCAAAGTTCGAGGTACTATAGTTGATGATCTAAAGTTTGAAGGATTCATAGTTCGAGGTACTATAGTTTAGAATCTAAAGTTTAAAGTATTCAAAGTTCGAGGTACTATAGTTCGAGGTACTATAGTTGATGATCTGAAGTTTGAAGGATTCAAAGTTCGAGGTAATATAGTTTAGAATCTAAAGTCTGAAGGATCCAAAGTTCGAGGTACTATAGTTCAGGATCTAAAGTCTGAAGGATTCAAAGTACTATAGTTCGAGGTACTATAGTTCGAGGTACTATAGTTCAGGATCTAAAGTCTGAAGGATCCAAAGTTCGAGGTACTATACTACAAAACCCCCGCGGGTGGGTACGATTATTGTCTCAGAATTCTAAAATTTGAAAATTCCCGCAATTTCTGTAACGTAGTATTTCAAATTTTAAATCTGACAAACAAACAATAGGTACACCCATCCCTAAGGTTCATCATGAAATCGCTGCTTAACTTGTCCATGATCCTGCCAGCCTGTTGCTACCTTGCTAATGTATCGATTAAAAGGTGAGGTGGACAGAATACGCAGAAGCTTCAAAAGCGTGTTATTATTGTAGATACAATGCAACGTTTTAAAATTATGACTTTTGTTTCTGGATGAATGGATTGTGCACTACAAAATTGGTTTATAAGCCATATACCATCTTTGGTTTTAGCAGTACAGTTGTCCAAAGAGAGACAACCCCGAGGATCGTTGCTTCCTCAAAGTACTATCATTACGGAAGATTTGTTGGGAAGCAAATGATAAGTTCTTCTCCCCTTAAGACAAATTTTTAAGATTGTGTATTCAGTTTTAGTAGCATAGGATAATTCTATTGCTAAGATTGGAAGCTATTGGATACACGTTATGATAAAGAAGACAAAACTGTTGTAATGCTGAGGTTTTGATGCTACAATTCTAAGCGACTTTACCTAACCTGCTTGCTATGAAACAAGTTGGTTGACCATGACACAGCGTAGTCGTTCAGTTTTAAATTCAATTTTAGACTTTTTTCTAAAAGAAAAATAATTGACAACACACAGACAATAGAGAGACAACAAAGAAGACTTTAGGGAATCGCGTTTAGAGATGCACAATTGATGCCCATAGGTAGCTAGAATTCATGGCCACACAAGGAATGCCAATGAAACACAAGAGCTTATCGTCATTGAAAAATGACGATAAGCTCTTGTTTGTTTCGGTAAAATAAAAGTTGATTTAAAAGTACAAAATTTGTGGTTCTCATATGGTCATTCGTCTTTCAATTACGCAGTGGACATATATGTATATGTGTCTTACCCAGATACATAAAAACCGAATCGTTAAAATACACTTTTTATCCACACCTTCCAAACTTGATTGCATGTAATTTTTTTGCACTCAATTTTTACTCTTCTGCCGAGCAGTCCAGTTCACATCACATCACGAGCACCTTCAAAAAACAATTTGAATTGGTTGCTTTAAGGTGTTTCAATGTATATATTTGATTTGTATGCAAGCAATATAGCAACACATCATCGTTCATCATCATCCGATAAAATATTTTATGAAAGGGTCTCATCATGCCATGATGTCATCGTCACTATTACACCTGTCCAGAAGATGATTTTTTTGTGGCGATGATAAAGAAAATCTAAAAAAATCATCAAAAACCTCATTCTTGTAATACGCAAGTGATAAGAAGCAAAATATGAAATGCCAAATTTTCAACATCTGGATTTCATAATTTTCAAATTCCGGGAATCTAGGTATATGAAACAGATTAAGAAATGAGAATTTATTCACGTAGCTGATGACACAAGTTTACAGAATCATGCATCGATGAAACATTTTTAGGAAGGCTTATGAAACAGATTAGTGTAGTACAGTTTACTGTAAACTTTGTAGCAAGGCGCAGAGCACACAAGCTAGTAGCACACAGTAGAGTGCATGTTAGTAAGTGTACTAAGGGAGATGACACAAGTTTATGGATGAATATGTAGTGTTTAACGTAGCATGATACGAGTGACCATTTTGGTAGCTTTCCAGTTCTGTGGCATGCTTGTAAGCGGAGTGAGTGAAAGGACACAAGTTTGTAACTTATTTATGGAGTCATGTGAAGCATGATACATTTTTTGTATATCTCTACCATTATGATTTGTAATTAGTAATTAGGTATCGGAAATCTCTATAGTTAATTAAATTAACATATAAATTTTGCATTTAAAAACGGATTAGCAATTAGCACTGAATTTATGTCCAGAAAGTAGTGTTGGCACTGGCCCAGTGCCGGCATGAAAATGACAAATAGGGTGGCGGCCAATCTCCAGAATGTAGTGTTGGCACTGGCCCAGTGCCGGCATGAAAATGACAAATAGGTTGGTGGCCATTGTCCAGAAAGTAGTGTTGGCACTGGTCCAGTGCCGGTATGAAAATAGTTGTTTCAGGAAATCAAGCATGGGAAAATTTTTTGTGTCCTTCCCCGAAGAGTACATGTGAGTATTTTTTTGGGAAAATTTAGCATGTAAAACTTGGGATATTTGCTAGTTTAGTCATTTCTTTAACTAATAAAATACATACATTGTTGCATACATTGCTGAGGACTAAAACGTATGATTTGAAAAGATTTTTCCTGCATTTTACCAACATTTCCGATTGCATTTTATCTCTGCCTCGTCTTTATTTCCACCCATATTACCTTTTTTTGTTAATTTTAAGCTCTTTAGCCCAACTTTGCACGAATTTTTCTGCCTAATCAAAATTATTCCTACCCTCTTTTCTACTTTATACACGCATTCCGCTTGATCATGATCAGATCATCAAGCTTTTAAGACCCTTAAAATTATGTTGTAAAATGATTTAGCATTTTAGGCTTTTATTTGTGAAGAATTTATAAAAGAAAAACAATAGAAAATACGTTTGAATTAATGCATATCCATTCCGAATTTCAATTAACAATAATTTTCAAGCTTTAAAGGTATATTTAGAATTTATTTAAAAAACTGATTGACTTAGAAATCAAATGCGTTGTTTAATTGCAATGAAACATTTAAAGACTAGTTTTAAGCATTAAACTACAGATTTTTTTCCAAGTTAATTTTTTTCAAATGAGCTATTCCTTCACTTCACTCATACTTCTTTCACTACGATCAGGATACAGGTTTGAATACAAGACACAGATTTAGAGACTATATACGGCTGTTCCAATGCTATGCTTATGATGAGACAATTCTGGCGACTGTGTAGCTGATGACACAAGTTAGATTGTTTTACTGATACTGGACCAGTGCCAGCATGAAAATGATTTCTTTTTCTACATTTTTCATTTGCATTTACTTTTGTCAATTTTCCTCTTGATAGAGAAAGTAAGAAATTACAAGAGAAGGAAATTGGAGGATAGTTGAAGTAAGAAGAATGAGTTTTTTGTTTGTATGCATGATTTTGTATCTACGATTTTTGAATTTCTGATTATATTAAGCGTTTTAACGTTTAAAAAATAAAACTCGTAACTTTAAAGTCTTCACACTGCGCGATTTACAAATTAGTAATAATTAACTCTGCTTCATTGCTTTAAACTTTTGAAAAATACATATGTCGATCTGTTGTTTTGAAATTCCAATTAAATCAAGGCATGAAAACACAACCAAGCCGTACGAATGAACAAAGCAAAAAAGCAAGCCAGCCAAAACATTGAACACCAAATTAGGTTCATTTGAACGCAGATTGAGAAGCTATTAAAATTTACTTCCAGTGTTCAGCACATTTTGAATTCTTCTTGCATTTTTGTGTATGTAGGTCGGAGGTTTCATTGCACCATTCACATGTGTTGGAACATGTTTAATTGTGGTGTCTGGAATTACGTGGTGGTTCCTTCCAAATGGAAAGTCAATGGACGG
>JAQFXM010008319.1:0-10812 GCA_034693345.1 Entomobrya multifasciata | reverse complement strand
CGAAACGTAGGGTTATATATTTAAAATAAATATTTTTGTGTCAACGCTCGTGTTCCTAAAATCTTTTTTCTCATAAACTCGTGACGGTTGTCGGAGAATGGAGCTTAGCACTCCAAAACCATGTGACAAAAACAGGGCAGCTCTTGGTTAGTTGTTTGGGAGTCCAGTTCTTCAGGGTGGTTCTTTTGGGCTCATAAAAACGAACAAAAGTGGTACTCTTGGAGCTTTGAAGATAGCTACAAGAAAGGATGGTTAAAACCTAACAGCTTTTATAATGCCTTGTGTTAATATAAAAGCTTTTAAACCTTAAATATTTGACATGTACTGTTTGAATAAATTTTCTACACAATGAATTCATCAGTATTTTGAGCTGTCTATATTACACTTACAAGATACTTAACTAATAGTTTTTTGACACCCAGCCCAAAGTTGACTTAATTGAATAGAGTTAAAATAACTATTGCAATGACGAGTTCAGTGTTTTATTGAGTAACACCCATAAATTAAAAGTAATTTCCCATGTTAAAACCCAAAAAATCTAATTTTTAAAATCCAAAGTCGATGCGGCTGTACCATTGCCATGCTGATTTGATATAAATAAGGAAAAACAAATTATCTAATTATTTTAGTAGTTAAAAATGCTTGCGATAAGTTTATGTGCAATTTTTAGACAACAGAGTTCATGAACGTAACACTGATTCTTACAATTCATAGAATGGAATCTATATCAGACAGTTCCCAGCTGGTTTCATTACTAACATTTCAAATTTTTATCCACCATAATGTGCAGATAACCGAAATGGAAACAACAAATAACTTACGAAAATGTTACAAATCCTATTAATGAGAATATGGAAAAATCTTGTGAATGCCATACTTGCCACATAAAGATGTGTTTATTTAGGTGATTATGGATTGAAATTTAACTATGGTTTGAACTTTATCTCTAAAAGTTCAAACACGAGCCATCAACTAGATTGTATAAAAATCAATTAAAGCAATAAAAGTCTTTTGTATTGTGACAGGTGGGTGAAATCCTTTAGGCTACGCCCCCTTGTCTGACCTGGGTCGAATGGTGTAATGCCAAATAACTTTGCGGAAACACAGATTGACATTTAATTTACAGATAAAGTTTATCTATTTTATAAACTATCGTACGAAACTTTTACATAATAATTTGTAATTAAAGATTTATAATTGCCGAATAATGATTACTAGGAAGACTGAAAGAGCGTATTAATCAGTAACAAATTTAGTGTGATAAAAGGAGGAGGAAAAGAGTTGAGAGCTGAGATTTTTCAGCTCTCATCCTATCCAAAGCTAATCCAATTCTGGAGAGGTAGAGATGTATGTGTTGGGCTGGAGAAGTCCAAAGCATGCATCTCATGAGGAAGGATTTGAATGATGAAAATAGCGGTGTACCGTGCGTTACTCGATGAGTGGGGTCATAGTATATTTGAGTTATTAGTGTTTTACTAAAACTTGCTTTATTCAGTAATTTTATGGGACAAAAAATAACAATAGAAAAAAATGAAGTCTTGATTTAGGATCCACGAGTAAAGGTTCTCTGGTAGACAAGGCTCGTAAAACTGGTTTTGTTACATAGTCTTTCTATGAAAGATAGTCAAAATGGATACAAGAAGTGTATTAAGTCATCTTAAACAGTTGGGGCAGAAAATTGAAAGAAACGAAAATAAAATCGACCTTTTAGCTACTACAGTCAGTGAAAATGTATTTAAAATGGTAACGTGTCAAATTGGGGAAGTTAAGAGTGAAGTAGAAAAACTGATTACTCACAAAAGTAGCTTAAAATTGCAAAATGTAAATCTGAAACAGGAGGATAGAAGCAGAAATATTGTAATTTATGGGCTAGAGATTGTGAAAAATACCGAAATTGAAATAAAAGAAAAGATACTGTCGTTTTCTAAAGTGCTCGGAGTAAAATTTGACTTTAATATAATTAAAATAATAAAGGGAAAAAGCAACACGAGATCAGTGTGCGTCATTGAGTTAGCGACATTGGCACAAAAGAAAGAAATTTTTAGAAATTGTGATAGACTTAAAAATTTAAAATTGAATATTTCCATATGTGACGATTTAAGTTTTACTGAAAGAATTTTACGAAAAAATATTTTAAGAAATAAGCGAAAATCTACCTGTGATGTTGGTATGAATCATACGCATGCAAAGAGTAGCAAGGCAAGTGATGTGGAACGAAGCGAGCAGCCAGATAGCATGGATGAGGATTACTCAGACCAGGACATGCAAGCAAGTTTGAGCAGCAGTGAAGCAGAACTGGACGATGAAGAAACATTTATCTTAGAGGAAAATAGAGAGGAGATCAAAAATATTTGTGAAGAAAAAATGGACCAACCAATCGCACATTCAAGTACATCGCCACCTCACCTGAGTAAAACAAAAGCAGCAAAACCAAAACCAGTAGACCAGGAAGAATATGTGAGCAGCTTGCTCCACAGCGTAGCAGAGAACATAATACAAAACCACAAAGGGGAGGAAAAGAGCGTGCAGAGAGCGTTGAAAAAATTGGCAGGGTTGAGAAAATTGCGTATTGAGCAAATGAAAATACATAATAATTCAGGATTAAAAGAAAAATATTATTGTATATGTGAAGCTTATGATGATATAAGGTATATCTTGCCAAGAAGTATTGAGAAAATGGGTATCTCGCCTCGTGTTTTTATTAGTATAGTTGAGGAAATTGGTCAAGCAATGCATTTTTGTAAAGAGATATTAGATATTGGTAGTGAAGAACAATGTATGTGCATTCGAGTAGACGTTGAGCAATACATATCAGAAATAATAGGCAACACAAGGGAGGACAAGAGATACAGAATTAATTAATTATAGAGCAGCGGCTCATGAGAAAAAAAAATACAAAGTAATTTACGTAAAAATGGAATAAAGGATTTTTTCTCAAAGCTTTTTACTAGCTCTGTATTTATTTGAGTTTTGCCTAGGTTCAATCCAAATTGGTTAAAATATTATTATTAGATTAGTGAATGTAAATTGTTTGTTAAAATTTCTCAAATGAAAAGAACTAATTAGATCAAGACTTATGTGAATTGTTTATGTAAAGAAAAAAAAATGAATTGTAAATGTATGACTTCAATGGAATTGTAAAAATGATGTATGTTTTATGAACCGCTAATTATGGTGATCATGCCGAAGATTAGCATGTGTTAATAAATCAATCAATCAATCAATCAATCAAATAGAAAAAAATGCAATCTCACGCTTTTGTAATAGATTAAATCTGCATTATATTTAACAAGCTGTAAACTGACAAATGCTGATGGTTTTAAGGCAAAATGGAATCTTAATGTTCAGCAAAACAAGGGAAAGGAAAAATGTATTTCTGAACTGCATTAGTCATTTATATAACATAAATTTGTATTTAATATCGTATTTCGGATTAATATAAGCTATTAATTTTCGAATAAAAAACACTGAAAACATAGTTAAAATATGATTTCACAAGAACCTTCTAAAGTTTTTACTGTACGAAGCAACACAAAAAACTTGTTTGAAAATGAGCGTACGCACTATCCTTTGACAAATATTCTTAAAATATATTTTGACTTTGTATACTATTTAGGACTTTGTCCTTTTCGGTTCCGTATCAATAGCACTGGACATGTTTATCTGGAAAAATCGTTACTACAAAACGTAGGACACCCAAAATCAATTGTGTTACAAATTGTACAAATAAAAAAATTTAGATAAAAAGGTCGTTTGCTTTTTTATACAGATAATCTGTGGTGTACTACACATGCTTTCTATGATACGATTATTTACTGAGGTTCGACTCCCCGTAAATGTGAATTTAAAGAACATATCTCGCCAGCTCAATACTTTGTAATATTTGGTGGTTTCATAACACTTGCATACAAGTTTACAACACTAAAAAGATTCTGGTGGAATCAACAAGAATATTTGAATATTTTGAAAGTATCTCAGGAAACGCTTTATTATACGAAACTATCCAGAAAAACTTCCAACCGTGTATTGGTAATTTAACACGCGATTTGACTCATGATGTTTAGATTTACAAATTGTGATTATAGCGGTTAATTTCTTTTAAATTTTATGTCGGATAATTGCAGCAATATTTACTCAATCCACGTTGGATTCGTGGCTTCTTTAGTGTATTCGTTGTTCACAGTATTGTGAACCTTGTGACAGGAAAATATTTTAACGAAAAATTATGGACATGGCCGCCAAAGCTGTGGCTCCAAGGTTTACTAAAACTAGCAAAATACACTGCTTTCATGAATGACAAAGCCATGAATAACGATACAACATCTACTTTGGGGAATACTACTGTTATTGACGTATCATTTTCTGAAGGACTTGTTGGTTTTGTGATGTCAATTTGTTTGTTTCAGCGATATGTTATAAGTTTCTTTGTAGATCTGTGCATATTTTCATGTGCATTTACGTTATGGTTTCATGCTAAAGTCTTTTTCAATCAGTTGCACAAGGAAAACAACTGGACTAAAGTGTACGAAAATTTCCGAGCCATGCAAAATATTTCTTTTACAATAAATGCTGCGTTAGGAAGTCAAGTTACTGGGTTTGTAACAGAATCAATGATTTACTACTCTTTTAATCTAAATGCCTTGTTAACGATGGACAATCCTGTTAGGGGAATAGAAACGATTTACTTTATCGTTCTGGCTGTTGGGTCATTTGGAATTGCTGCAAACATTGGCAGTCAGGTAAACTCATGAATTTACTTTTACATCTTTCTATCTATTGGTACATTTTTAAACTAAAAATCTAAATTGTTTAGATGGAAAATATTATGCCATTCATAACTACCTACAATAGTCGAAAAGATTTCAAAGAACAAGAAATTGCTCTTGTTTTGCATGAACTTCATACAAATGATATAGGTATCAGAGGAAGCAATGTGTTTACTATAACATATTCATTTATTGCTGTGGTATGTTTAAAATTTGCAAAGTTTCGAAACAAGAATAATTGTTTCAACATATTCGAGAAAATCATATGTTTTTCTGTATTTCAGGGATTAAGCAACATTGTTACAATTTTCATTATAAGTGTTCAAGCAGGAGAAAAGAGACATGTAATTTAAGTCTAAATTATGACATTTATCGAAGCAAAATCTGAATTGATGTGAACCAGCTATCTTATTAGAAATAATGTAATCTATCACACGTGTCCCATTCAGAAAAACTTATAATGATTAATTTGAAATAACAATGCAGTTTGTTGAATAGAAAATATAACTTTGTAACCTAAATAAATATGCAAGTAAACTATGAAACTTTTAGTAACCGATTTTATTTGAAAACGATTAACTGCTCTTCTGCTTAAACTCCGCAGATTTGCATATAAATATTCTTTGTATTATTCCACTGCCATGACAAGACAGATGGCTTGGAATAATTTTGAATTTCCGGCGAGCGTACCCTACGCAATATCTGATGCAGCTGAAAACTGCTCACGGCTGTCAGTTTTTGTAAAAATCTACTTCGATTTTGCATACTATTTAGGAGTCAGCCCATTCAGATTTGGAAATGACAGTGGCAATGCGATTGCGTTTTTGAAAAAGTCCCGCCTGCAAAATGTAAGAAATTTATGAGTTATTTTTATTTTTTAAACTGTAATTAATTAACCTTTATTGCAAAATTACTTTTATTTGTTAGATCATTTGTGCTTTATGCAATATTCTTTGCCTCATCAAATCTTTAACTGATATTCGGCTAACGTTAACTCAGCTTAAATTTCAACCAAACGTCGGCCCAACGGAGTACCTAACAACTATTGTAACGTTTATCGACTTTACATATAAGATCATCACAATAAAACGCTTTTGGTACAACCAGCAAGAATACTTAAATATTGCGATTCTACAAACCAATCAATATTATTCATGTAAAACTCTTCGCCCTGGCCCTGCTGCAATAGTATGAACTGTAGTTATTTAGTGTTATTTATTTTAAATCTGTAAAAACATTCCGAGTCACTCAAATTTGTTTTTTGTTTCAGAGTCGCCTTACAAATTCTTATATTATTCATGGATTTTTCAGTGTTTTTGTTGTCCAATGCTTGATATGCCTTGTGGCTGGTAAAAACTTGGTAAATAATCTAGAAAATTGGTCACCAGAACTTTGGCTAGATAGACTTATTAAGCTGGCACGATACACGTTTTTCATTGACAATAACTTATCCAGCAATGAACATATAAGCATTGGAATTGCGAGGACTATGGAAAATGGTTTCCGAACCGAACAAACTGTATTGATAACAGATAAGATTTTAGCGTTTGTCATGTGTCTAAGTTTGATGCAACGATTTATTCATGGTATATTTTTAGATTTGTCCATATTTTCATACGCTGTAACGTTTTGGTTACATGCCACCCTTTTTGTTCATAGTATCATTGTAGTTAATCCGAAAAGAATGCATCACCGGGCAATACACATGCTACAAAATTGGAGTAAAGTTTATAGTAATTTTTGTGAAGTTAAGCATGTTGCTGAGGCAGTTAATAATGCCATTGGATGTCAGGTTACGCTGTTCTTGGTCGATTCTATTATTTACTATTCTTTAAGTATAACTGGAATTTTCAGTATCGAAAATCCAGTACGCGTAATCGATACATTGTGCTTTAGCACAGTAATTGCTGTTACATTTATTATGTCAGCCGATATTTGCAGCAAGGTTAGTGTCCGAGCTTTAAAAAAAATACACACATTTATGATCTATGTAGATTAATATTAATTCCAGTGTTTTTGCTTGGTTTAGATTGAGAGCATCAAAACGTGGATATTATATGAAAACAACCAGTACAAAATTCCTCCAGAGGAGTTGAACCTTGTACTGCATGAAATAGTAACGAAACGTATTGGCATAAGGGGAAGCAACGTTTTCACTATCACGTATTCATTCTTGGCAGCGGTAATTCTATTTATACTTTAGACCATGTTCAACAAATTATAAATGGTGCCGGATTAAAATTTATTGTATAATTTTCCATTAGGTTTTGAGCATCTGTGTAACTATTTTCATCATAGGAGTTCAAAGCTAAGGTGAGTGAAAAGCATTTGAGGAAGCCTTTTTCATAAAACATTGTCTTTGAAAACACACAATATGATATAATTATGTAAACTATTAGACCTGATATATTAAAACTAGGAAGTAAAATGGTAGTTGGAAAATGTTAGGAACAAACTTGGTGTCTTTAAAATATTACACAAATATAAAAAACAATACTACGTAGCTGAAAGAAAACCTACAAACGTTTGCCAAAACCAGTTTTGTCTATCCATTTGTCTTTGAGTAAGATAATTTAAAAACTCATTTACCTATTTGATGGGTTCTGGCATGGTCAAGAGCAAGTAACCTAGTGATTATCAGCTCCATACGCCAAAGCCAAAAGATAAAAATCGAAAAGTTTGGACTTAAACTAATCTGATTTTGAAGATAACTGTTACAGCTTTTTATTGTAAATGTCCTTAAAATGACAGTAGTACATATAATTTAATTTTGTCCTCATATGTAAAATTAGCTAATATTTATTTACTCAACAAAAGTTATACTGCAGAGCATAACGATTTAAAGTCAATTTAGACCTGTAATATATAAGGCTAAATAAAGTCTACCATTTTCCATTACAATATTGAATCAATACTTAGGACTTCAATGGACATAAAAATACTCCAAAAGTGCAATTGATCATGTCAAATACCCAAATACGTATACTGCTATGAACATGATGCACATTGTACAAAGATAATTCTTCATCTAGATTAGTTATGTCATCCTTTAGTACAACTTAAATCATTTGGATTGTCCATACTTGAGCTTTTCAAAGAATATTTTACACGATTTGAGACTAGATCGAGTCGTGACATAATGCTTTAACTTGGTGGCTTTTACAATAACAACTATTTAAAAATTCATGATCAGTAAGCTTTTTGCGAAACATGTTCATATGTTTCGAATAGTTGGGATTCACAATCCAGAGTACACATCAAGTACATTTCGTTTCAATTTCTACATTTATTTGAAACTATTGGATCTGGGATGCTGATAAACATTTACTTCGTGATTCGAGGTTTCAATATGAACATTCTGATTTTTTTTCAGTTCATGTCACGAATATATTGTTATTTGTGCACGAAAAGTTGTCAGAAAAACATATTTATACAATTTGTTAACCTACTGCATTCATTATTTTGCATGCATAGAAAACTAGTCGTCTGTAACATTTTTTACAACAGATGTTGGTGTTGCGTGTCAGTAGTGAATTGTCTTGAATCACAAAAAACTACAGGCATTATAGGTCCGTTGTGAATTTGTTTTTTAAATGCCCTTTAAAATGAATTTTACACTTTTTACTGCAAGTGGTATTCTGGTTATTTTTATGACATGTCCGTTCGCATTTTCCCCCGAAGCATTTGGTGGTAAACCAATACGCGGGGTTAATTTGGGTGGTTGGCTGGTCCTCGAAAAATGGATACGTCCAAGTGTCTTTGCCAATTTACCCAAAAGTGTTCACGATGAGTACACACTGTGCAAGCACTTAGGTAAAACAGACGCCGAAAAACGACTACGCTCAAATTGGGAAGACTGGGTCACGGAAGAAGAAATCATTCAGTACAAAAATGCTGGAATAAATTACGTCCGTATTCCTTTAGGCTACTGGGCATTTGATATAAAACCTGATGAGCCCTGGGTCAGCGGCTCATGGGAATATGCCAAAAAAGCTGTTAGCTGGTGGAAAAAACATGGACTTCAGGTAATGCTAACTTTACATGGTGCACCTGGGTCTCAAAATGGAAACGATCATTCCGGACGAAAAGGTGAAATAGAATTTTTCTACAGTGACGACAATTTAAAGAGAGCAACTGAAGTGGTTAAGCAAATAGCTAAATGGGCAAAGTCTACTGAATGGAGGGAAACAGTAACAATTATTCAAGTTTTGAACGAACCAAAACTTTGGGGAAAGGATTATAATTTGAGGTTGGGGAAACTGAAGGAGTACTACAAAATGGCTTACGATGCAGTGCGTAGTGTGAACAAAGATGTTATTGTTGCAGTCCATGATGCATTTATTGGTCCTAAAAATTGGTATTATTTGGCGGATGATTCACATTATGATAAAAATATAATGCTGGATACTCATTTGTATCAAGGTTAATAATTAATTTAACTTTTGTTTGTTTAGCTATTAGTTCTAAATTTGTAGAATAAAATTTAGGATAAATATATTTTTACATTTGTAGTTTTCGGAGACAAGTATAAGAACATGACTTGTGAGGAACATGAGAAAGTTGCTTGTGAGTACAGAGAACGTCTTAAAGAAGCAAACGGGAAACTCTCTACGGTTGTTGGAGAATGGAGTTTAGCCACTCCAAAACCATGTGACAAAAACAGGGCAGCTCTTGCTAGACAACAGATTGGAGTTTGGGAATCGAGTTCTTCAGGATGGTTCTTTTGGGCTCATAAGAACGGACAAAAGTGGTACTCTTGGAGCTTTGAAGACAGTTATAAGAAAGGATGGTTAAAACCAAACAGCTACTATGAAACCTTGTGTTAATTTTAAAATCTTTTGAACCCTGAATGTTTGACATATACTGGTTGAATAAATTTTCTACAAACTCATTCAATTTATTAGTATTTTGAGCTGCCTTTATTACAAAAAATATGGCTACGAATATGAATAGAGGTTTCTTTTTTAGTGATCAATGATAATATTTTGATACTAAATTTGGAACTCCAAAGACCAACTTCTTTTTTATTGAGTGTGTTAAAAGGTGTTCTTTATAAAAGTGATCCTTTGTATCAATATGACAACATTCAGTACTTAATATATTGTGAGGGTGAAGGTTTAGAAGTTATGATTCGTTCACTGACAGCATCACATTCTATCAAATGCGAAATCACTTTTTAATTTAAAAATCCCGATTATTGTTTTTTCTAGTTTGTATGCATATGTATAATTGGATCTAAATCACAAATCCGGAACATTTGTATTATTTTTGGCAAATATGTTTAGTTTTATAACCTATTCGCTTGAGTACTTTGACTTATAAATAATTTCCCGTTTCAATGCGATTTCGATTTGGTTTGTTGGATGATAACGTCAAATAGCATAAAAATTTAAATCAAGATAAATAGAATAACAATGTGAAACGACATAGTAACGATGCAAAACTTCTGATTACCACATCATTATGGTTGTCTATCTACAAATATCAAAACTGTTTAGTGTCGGAATTCATTGTTATAACCAACAAATACATGAAATCTTACAAACAATTTGAAACAAATTAATGGACTTTCAGTTTTCGTTAATACAAAATCCTTATCACGAAATTTTACAGAAAAAAGTTTAAATACCGCATTGTCCATAATTGTAGTAAACTGTTATTCATGAAATAATGCAGTCGGATTGTAGTACATGTAAATATGAAGAATATCTTTTACTCATGAAAGAGTAAAGAACTCGATAATAAATGCAATCCGCAAAAAAATCTCCACTGAAGCAAGCATGAGAATCAGAATCACCATGAAAACGAATTTTTTAACAGACTCAATAAATTTGGACTCCTTTCGCAAAAAGAACACCAAAACGCTCTTTTGACAAATTACTATGAGATTTATTTGTAATTTCGCTTACTATATAGGAATGAGTCCATGTCGGTTTGGCAGGGATAATAACGGTGAATACACTTTAAATAAAGGCAGTGCAATTGTCTCCCCCATTTTTTTACATTGTCACCAGGAAATTTACACTTGTTTATTCCTGAAAAAAAT
>JAQFXM010008318.1:0-10812 GCA_034693345.1 Entomobrya multifasciata | reverse complement strand
ATCACAACTCCCAAATACTTAAAAGATTCTACCCTTTCCACCTCATTACCCCCAATAGTAATTGAGCCCTTATCCTCTCTTCTCGCTCTGTGATCTAGTTTGGTTTACCTTTTTGTGACAGACGTGATTTTAATAAATATCTTTGGTCAGATGCAAACAAAGCACACGAAGCACATATTTTATCTTGAGGAATATATTCAGGCTTTACAATGAATTAAAATATAAACTTATACCGTATTTGCTCTTAACATTGGAATCGTAAAAGCTGAGACTTTATGCTAGAGCATTCAGAATTCATTTTGTCTATATGGCTTCAAGATAATTTAGGTCACCCAAAAAATGATATAAATTTTTTTAAAGCTATTTGACGAAAAACTACTTAACATTTGTGATTAAAATCTTGACGTAATTCTGTTTTTCCAAGTCGGACGCTTACATAAGTTTTGAGAAGAATGTCTAATGATTAACGTACGTAACTTCAATCTATTTATTAAGCTACCGCAGAATTTTAAAACTTTATGTGACGTTTTATTCATCCAGAATATTGACGCAATATGGAACTGATACTGTGTAGAATATAACTAAAATGAAAATGAACCTTTTGATTATCGAAATCACTTTTAATTTTTTACAGACAAAGACCTTCAAAAACCTTTCCTTTTATATGGCTGTGTACTAGCAGATCTAATGATTATGTGTACTAAGTGAAAATACATGGCAGATTTTTAAGTTTCTTACATTTGTCACGTAGTTTTTAATTTGTAAAACTGTGAGAAATTCAATCAAGCGTCCAATATCAATAATCCAAATCATCGAAAATTACAAAAACAAATACCTTATACAACCCGTTCACGCGGCATTCCATGTGTACTGGGATTGTCCCAAAAATAATCTTATGGTATTGAGGTGATATATGGGTACTCGAAAATGCTTCAAAATAATTAAATTGTTTATCAATAACTTTGTTTTTGAGAAATGCACACTTTGTCTTCATGTCTCCATGCAATTGTCTTCCCGCTACTTCTTAAAATTGTCATTAACTATTTGCAGTTTGCAGGCAGTAGTCATACCAAAGACAAACTTATTTTGTGCTCACATAAGATTCTTAGTTAATTATTAATCATGTTCCAATAAAACTAATTATTTTCCTCCATCAATCCCCATACACAAAGAAATTAAACGAATAAAAAATTCAATTGCGTCGACAACAAAAATTAATAAATTTTCTCTTGTGACTTGTATCAAGCACTGAATGCAAAACACTGACATACAAACATGCTTGTATATACTGTATTGCTTAAACAGAAAAAGCTCATTTTTTGCTAGTTGTTGGCAAAGGCAAACACAACAAAATCAGCAAAATCATTTTTGAGTTCAATCAAACAGTTTTTTAAAATATTTTGAAATGTGGAAACATTACTTGCGAATTACAAAATTTTATCAAAAGCTGTATCCCTTACGAGTAAACTACAATATAATCACCAAAAAATTCGAACCAGTACAAACGTCTAGTAAACTTTATAACTGGGTAAATTTCCATGCATCTCTATTCAATATTGTTGCATTTGCACGATGTCTGTATTACCTAAAAACAGATAGAAGTCAATTGACAATGTCATTTACGGACTTTATCATTGATTTCTTTATTTGGGGAATGTCACTTCTTGTTCCGGCATTTATTTGGTCACTTTGGAAAAAGAAAAAGCAATATTGTTGGTTTCTAAACCAAACTTATAACCACCGCAAAATAACAGGTTTGGCCCCACTCTACTTATTAAATAATTTTGGCAATACTTTTGAAATATTTTGAATTCTGTTTTAATTTTTCAGAAGATAAACTGGATATTCCAACCCTGTTGATGTACTCTGTCGCGGGTGTAATCCTTGTAGCTCCAATAGCAGTTGCATTACTTCATTTTATATTTGAAAACACAACTTTCCATGCTATCGTGCGGTTTTATTTACCCAAAGACCTGATAAAAAATAAGGTTGTTTTTACAGTTGTCTGCAGTTCATATATTGTATTTCATGCCTCATTGGTTATTATTCAACCTATTCAAATATTTGTATCCTTCATTATTTTTTTCGTCGAATCAGGCAATTTTTTGGAAAAAAGTTACAACAAAGAAAACACAAAGAGAAGAAACCATTCACGTCAGCCATGCAAATCAATAAGCAACTTAAAAATCATTGCCATGCAAGCTGTGAAATGGTATCGAATAAGCTTTTTGATTTGGCGTGATTTTTTAGATTTTGGAAACATGTTTTTCCCGATAATGTTGTTTGCTGGTTACGTGATTAATGTGGTGTGTACATTTTCATTGATAAAATTACACTCAGAAATGCCAGTATCGATGTTGTTGATGCTAGCGATTCTTAACTTGACTGTGGTGGTGAATACGGTAAGTTTGCACTGATCATTGTTCAGGAGGTCGAGAACTTTTTCTGGTTTTGGAAAAACATGAGTATGGGTTTAGTGGACCGCAGGTTAATTAAATCATGCATACCAATTAGAGTTTGTATAGGACCATTTTTTAATTTAGAGCCTTCTACACTTTTGACTACATTTATGGAAGTTGTAGACATGACAGCAACTATGCTACTAGTGCAATGAAAACGTTGAAATGTAAACTAGCACACTTTTGATGTCTCTATTCATAGGCTTATGCTATTCAAGTGATTCATCGTTGATGCAAATAAGACAAAAAATCTAAGTTTGAAATGTATACGGTTTCCTAATGCAATATTCCTAAAATGTAGAGCAGACCTTAGTTTTTGTATTAATTAAATGTAAATATTTTATGGAACTTTTTACACATGGCTAGAGCATTCTTTACAAAATGCCTTTTAAGATATTCATTCTTCTTTCAATAAATTAGTTACTTCAAACTTTAACGTTGCAAATGCTTGAATAAATTATTGATTGTACTCACCTTTTTATTGAAGCCGTACAATAAAATTCTAAAATACTGAAGAATACTGGTTAAATGATTTTCCTGCAAATAACTTAAATTTAAATGCATAATATTAAGTCGCAAGAAAAGCTGAATGGATAAGGTTTGGTTAGCTACAATATACAATATGTTATAGCATATGAATTTATTATGCATATTTAAGTACAACTGTGTTCACCAAAGTGTATGTGTATTTAACTAACAATCATTGGACAAACACATTACTACTCAAAAAATTTACGACAAGTTGACCTTTGGAATTTAAAAAAACAATTATTTTTCGGTCCATCGCAAGCATTTCCACTAATGATCGTAGCATCGTAAGTTTTTACAGCTCCAAGATTCGAAGTTCATAATATGCTCGACTAAATCTTTCATATTATAACGTTTACTTCGTTTCAATTCACGTGGGTTATTGCCCATTTTTGCGTGACACGTGCATGGAGAGACTCCTCATAGCTTTAAATGTCTTAAAATTTGACAATAATGGCTCAGAAGTGATGTCTTATGACATGACCGACTATAGGTTATTTTAATTTATATTTGAATTCACAACAGATTAAATAACATCGATTTGAAGAAGATCGCATTAAACATTACATTTTAAGCCATTCCAACTACAAAACTTCATTCATATTTATAATGTGCACATAAATAAACATTTGAAATGCATGCATGTATTGTTTCAAAGAAAACCTGTCTGAAATACTAGCACTTATAGTGCACGAACTCTTATTGTTAGCTAAATAGTTCTCATAATTTGTAATTCATTTTATAGTCATTGAAGCATTATTGAGACAATGTGTATGTATTAACTTAAGCCACAACACTACAAAGAAAGGCCTAAACCGTCAAGACAAAGAAAATTGTTCATGTGATTAAAAATTTAACTCGCCTGTTTTTTCAATTTATACATATTGTTATGTGGGGTATTAAATGTGTGTTGTATCGTTGTATGCAAAACAAAAGAAGGAAGGACAAGGAAATTAATGTTAGAGGAAAGAGTCGCAACAGACAAGTCCCGGATTTATTCTGAAAAATGCACTTAAATAGGCTTTGTAACAACGTTTTGGTCGTCCAGGGAAAACATGCTGGACAGACTGTAACTAGTACTTAATCGTATGCACAATAATCTTAAAACGAGATTGTAGGTATCACATCTGCATTGCATTGAACATAAAAGAATAAGTATTACATGAGATTTAGTTGAGAGTGTAGTAAACGATAGTGATGATGACCAACACCCACGCTATACATGATCATTGCTTAACAAACAAGTTAATTAGTAAAGGGTGACAAGACGACGAAATAGCTATTACACTGTGTGTGCTGCTTTACACATAACTGTATGCGTAAAATGCTCAGCATCTGACGAAAAGGGAAGAAACGTAGAAAATAATTATAAAACGTAGTTTTTGCTCAGTAATCGTCATCACCACAAACGTAAGCTTAAAACATACTATTATACGCTAAACTAAAACATAAAACTTAAAACGTAGTGTTGTCATAGTCATCATCACATTCATTGTTTTCCGTAAGCCAGCAAGCCATAAGGTTTCCTCGTCGTTTACTTACCACTTCTACTTGACACATCATATTTAACCGATTACAGTAAAGTATTGGCCAGCCCTACTATAATCGATAGTTTCATGTTGATTTTTGTGATGTTGATTCTGTAAACTGAAGGAAATAATTAGATGCATAATGTCTGTTTTCCGCCAATATTTATATCAGAAAAAACGAATACGTGACGATAATTTTATGGAAAAACAGCTTGTTTATCGAAACTATTTTTATCTGTTTTCATGAATACAATTGATTACTGCTGCACATTTCTGAAATTGCTATTTTACACAAGCGAAAATGTGTAGATAAAGTTTAAAGTACTTATATCTTATATACGTTAGTTGAAAAACAAAGGTATTATGAAAAAGAAATGTGACGATGATTTGATTTGAATGATGCCACTTTTATTGTTATATTTTAAAAAAGCTTGGTCGGCGAAAAATGCTGACTGAGCATGAAAATTTTATTTAATTATGAAAGCTATGACGGGATACTTTGATACTAACTGAATACTTAAGAGTATAATATATCAAATAAAATGATTGATTTAAACAATGCTACTTTCATTTATCTACAGGTTAAAACCCGCTCAGCAAAAAATGCTAACTTTTTTTTGATGAAAGCTCTCATGTGATATACGTTCTGTCTATCGCTTCATACCTTTACCTTTTACAAACTAACTAAATGCTGTAAAGTATGTTTCATCAAAGAAAAGAAATTCATCTTAAATTTTAAAAATTAAGTTCCCGCATCTGAGTTCCGAAACTCGAAATTCCTAATTTAAAAAAATTAAATGCTATTTAACGACAGCATTAACTGTGCTCCTGTTTATATAGGTATTTCCATTGAATTGACTTTTCAGTATTACTGTATACATTGCATTGCTGTTCAATGGAAGATGGTTGATGAATGAGTTTCTGTGTATGAATATGTATACATGATATGTATTATGAACATATTTTATTGACAAGAATATAAATACAAAGTTAATTAGTGTTTATGTTTATTTAAGTAGGTTTGACGATTAAAAGATCTGCCGCATGTGATACAAATGAATAGCTTTTCTTTTGTATGTTTGTACAAATGATTGAATAGTTCATTTTGTCTTTAAAACTTTTTTTTGACAAAACACACAATTTTTTAAACTCCTCTGAAGAATGGATACGTCGAAAATGGGCCAATTTACTATCCTCCCGGGTAAAAGTTTGCTCACAACGACTACATTTAATTCTTTTTCGAGACGGATAGTGTGTTTTCTGATGACGCTTCCGGTTACCTTTATAAATAACCTTTTGCCACATATGTCACACTGAAAAGGTTTATCGGCAGCACGAATAATGATATGTGCTTCTTTTTTACTCTTAAATTTAAAAGGCTTTCCACATATTCCGCATTGAATCTGAAATTGAATTAATGAGTAAAATTTAATTTAATGATCAAAACATTAAAGAATGGTTAGATTTTTTTAAACTTACGTTCGTTGACATTTTTCTCTTTTAGAATTTATTCCTCATCTGATTAATTTTTTCGCTGACGGAGGGTTTATAACATATGATTCATTTGTTCAATGTAAACATGGTATAGCGTATGTAGTATGTAGTTTGCTTGTCGCGAAAAATACTTTTAAGGTAATCAGCGCCATCAAACATCAATTCATATTAATATTGTCGTAATTCTGACACTTTTCGTGATCTACGTTAGAGAGATGATGTTGATGTGAAACTTTATTTACAAGCCAAGCCATTTTGAATCTAAAAATATATATCGGGGAAAGTCCTCAGTAAACTTTGAGACTTAACAGACGAGAAAAGCGTCCTTATAAAAGAAAAAGAGCTACTACAGCTGAAAACTTGGATAATAATGGATCAGAAGAGGTCTGGAGAAAGAGCCCGAAAAAGACATATCTCTGTAAATAAGTCATCATTCTTTGCCGGAAAATCAACACAGCTCGCAATGTGTGAATGAAGACGACGATTCTGAAAATATTGTTGACAAGATATTTGGCAATGTGTTTGAATTTATTTGCAACTTTCACAAGCTTCTAATTTTGCATAAAAAATAAACGCAATGCTCACACTAAAGTTCGCTGTTTTTAATTTCTGTATTAAATTAATTTTTGAATTCAATTAGGTCTCCATGAATTCTCCCCTATAAATGCTGATGAAACAAGAGTGATAGAGGACCAAGACTTACAAGACCAAGAAGACCTAGAATATCCTAGTCATGTAGATCCTCTTTCGAAACAATTAAACATATAACAAAGTTATAGAAAGGATTTAGTGAAGCCAGATGAAATTGCAACTACGACTCGAAAATATGAATCCTTAGTGGTTAAAAGTAACTTCATTCTTGATTTAATTGATCCAAAGAGATGGATAGCGATAGATATTGTCGATGTCTACCTGAATTCACTAAAAAAATACCCAGAATCTATATTAGCTTTGACTCCTGCATCATTTTGTTGTAAATTTTAATACACGGAAACGAAAAATGCAGAATGGCGAAATATGAGATGTCAAACTACTAGTCTACATAATATTGCATTTGATGAATTTTACAACATCGATATCACTAATGAAAATCAAATTTTGCATCCGCTGTTAATGATGAATCATACATTCTATTACATTTAGACATGGACAAAAACATTGTACTATATTTGATTGTTTGATATAAAGGCAACCAGGCGTGGTTACGTGGTATATGACATACATAAAAATGCGCTTCCGGTGTTTCTGAATTACAAAAAAGACTTAAACCAATTGAGATGTACCTATTCCAATAAAGTTGTTGAGCAGATCGATGGAAGGAAATATGAATTACAATAATAACAATGCTAAAAATATTTATTTTTACTCATTTTAATTGAAAAATACGTATTTTACAATTTCATAGTTCTTGTGCGCTTCATTTAATCAATGCGGTACAAAAATAAGGATGAAATTACGGATGTAGATGAACAATGATGTTTTCGAAGAGGGTCCCTTGAATCTCTCTTTCATTAAGGACAAAGAGAGTTCAGGGACAAAGATTGCTATAGACTTTTGATTATGCATAATCGGGCCAACTATGCATCAAATTTTTACTGGAAAAGTAAAGTCAACTCGTCATGACGTAAATATAGATATCCAAGAGAATGTTTTTGATTACTGTAGATTTTCATCATCATAGCTGGTCTTGACTTGGAGTCACAAAACTTGACGTTAAACATACCATTCAAAGAAACTCAGATAGAATTCTAATGGAAATCATTGATAAAAGCAAACTTCCTTCATTGCCAGTAAACATAGAGCGAAATCATGTAATCATAATCATGAAAACTTTAATCTAGTTATTGTGCTTAAAATGATCTCTGGCTTCATATTCTTTACTCTAGGTGTGCTTTTATGTTTCGTTGGTTTTAATTCCGGAGGTGCTGATAAGAATTTTATCCAAGGTCTATTACCGGACTCTGAAGTCCTTAAATGGCGCGCACGCACCATTTTACGTTAGCTGTAAAGGAGAAAACATGCAAGCATCCAACGGAGAGCTAGTCGCCGGCACGACGCTAGCTGTTTATGCAAAACGCAACGGGCGCGCTCGAGTGCTTGGGTAATCAAACGCAGCTGATAATTACATGTATGCGCATTCGGGAAATTAACATATACCATTAAAATAAGCATAAAAAAGTACACCACTACGTATTAATTTCAAGCAATTTCAATTTCGATCATGCATTCAGTCAGTTCCATTGTTACCAAGTGGGTAGGGGAAACCCAAAAATATATAAGGCTACTTTGTGAATTGGCAGAAAAATCTGTACCTACCCTTCTTCTCTACGATGAGATATGACTAAAAAACTTCATATTATTGTCAATTACGGATTGTGTTTAAATTGATCTTATTTTACCGAATCAAATTTTTATAAAATTTAACGTTATGAATCAATTTTTTTGTATAGGTGGATTCCATCATGAGTTGTCATAACGAGGACCAAAGTAATCATTCTAGGCAGTTTCAAACTGAATTCTTAAGTCAAATGGAGGGCATTGAATCCCGAAATGGAATCATCACCGTTGCAAGCACTAATCGTGACTTCGGTCTTGGTCCGGGCTTTTTAAATAACAAATTTGCTGTAAAATAGATTATTATACAGATAACTTTTTCATATTAAGTAAGCTACTGAAACCAAAAATTATGGTAAAATCCATAAGTAACTCAAAACTGTTTGAGACAAATTCAAATATTTGTCCCTTTTTTTCCATAGTCGGATGTTATGCATGTGGATGGACATGGAACAAGCGGTTGTTGTCTTCTTTCATGCCTTAATGCGTTTTAAACATCACATTCTGAATTCTTAAATTTTTCACCAAGCCAAATATTTTTACAATTTTGTCTCTTTTTAAATACACCAATTACACATTAATAAATGTAATATATCGTTATGTTTTCTTATTCAAGAATAAACTCTATTGGCAATAGCAATACTCCTGGTAAAAGGTGAATTAAAAATTTGAATTTGTTTAAAGTCATATGAATTTAAAGTAAATGGAGAATGAATATTAATGGATTGTCTAATTAGTACAATTACAAAAAATGATTGTTAATTTTAACCCATTTTTATTCGTTTAGTTTGTAGTTAGTGTTAGTTATGCATCTAGTCAGTACATATTTTTATATTATATTTTCAATGAAATTAAACGGTTTTCCAAGCTAAAAAATTATTAAGATTAATTTTAATGCTGGTCTTGCTTCGTAATCTCAATTCAATACCAAAACAAGCATTTAATATAGTTCGCAAATATTCTACCTACCAAATAACAGTAGTCCATACTTGATACTTACTTAGTAATTTTCATTTAAATCTAATTATGAAAAATATAACGTGACAAGAAAAGGGAATGAGAGTCAGAGTTTATTTTTGTGTACTAATGCGACCAACTCCACCTCAACTTATACAAAGCAAAAACCAAGAGAATCTTCCATCTAACTTTCCAGTAAAATTGTCTGATGTAAGTGATAAGAAAAGTGCAGTGCCTTTTCTTAAATGAAAATTGTAGTATCTTTAGCTTTAGGAGAATAATGTTTATCAGCTTTAGTATCTAGACATAACAATTGTACTATTGATATAGTAGTTGGTATATATAATTTCGTCAGTATTATATATTTTTCACAAGTCCTGTGTCAAAGATTATTAATATGCTTTACTTTGTGAAAGGATCTCTGCTCGCTCTCATTTCGAGTAATACGTCGTAAAATGAATAAAAATGAATAAAAATGAATAAAACAGAATGGGGTCGGGCATACTGAATGCTGAGAGCCACGTATCTGAGTTATCATGATTTTTCATTTACATGGGACTCAATTTTATTCTACACAATTGGTCGTAGAGTATGAAATAAGGAAATCGTAGGTACGATTGTATGATATGTGTATATTCACAGAGGAAGTATAGAAAGTGTGTGCTCGGCATTACCATTCGCATTCTTAGCATGTAAGACTCTCCACTACTCCGAAACAAAAAAATAACGAATCTTTCGGTGGCCATTTTGCAACAGATAGAGTATTAATGCTTATTAAACTCATTCAGCTTTGTTGTGACAAAGCAGATATTTGCTCGTAGAAAACCTTTTTAATAATTGTCTTCAACTGCATGGATAGTTTCGCAACAAAAAAAAATGAAAATCAATTTAATAATTAAACTAAAGAATTTACTTGTACGACAAAGTTCAGGAATAAAATACACCGAATATATTCTTTTTCACTTAAAATTATCCAGATTCCAACATGATACACACTTTTCATCAGATTCTCACCGGGTTTAGAACCCCGAAAAAAATACTGACTGGATAACAAACTTGCCCATAGAGGTGTTACGTGTTCATTTTTAATGTTATGAAGGAGTTTGATTATATGCATGTAGGTATGCTGATTGTGTTTTTGCGTAATTATTGTGCTGATGCACTTTATATATTTTAAACTGCTTATTTTATGTAAAGAGACTTGAATGTGGGGATAAGTATCCCTTATTGTGTAAATTATGGGTACGAGGTATATAATTTTGTGTAATGTTTAAGGGGAAGAGTTAAATAAGGGCACGGTGATTGGCGGCTGGAGATTTAACATAGTAAAATATTACGAAAAATATTGTTACAAGGTAGGGTTAAAAGGGATATGGATTTGAGGACAGGGAAGTTGGGGGAAGCTTCTGCAGGAGTTTTTCTCAGGGAAAAAGTTATGAGAAGACTGGGGACTTGAGGACCGGCTCTCACTCCATCATCATCCAGAGAAGAAGTAACAACAAGAAAACCAA
>JAQFXM010008317.1:0-10814 GCA_034693345.1 Entomobrya multifasciata | reverse complement strand
CTTTGCTCGTTTTCTTAATGCTCCCCACGTTGAAGCTACTCTACTTGAGAATATGGAGTGGGATTTCATTTCATTGTGTGTTGATAAACTACAAAGACAATTAGCAATTCAAATAAAATATTTTCTCTTTCACGAGCAGCTTGACGATATTTTGAAGTTTAAATATTTTAGACCAATATATTGTTTAAATCTTCACAATTATTTTCTGGTGTTCCAAATACCATCGTAGCCGCCTTCACTATGAAGATGGATTTAAAGTCGCAACATTGTGGATTAAAGTTTTACACAATAAAAGTATGATCAAAGTTGTGACACTTTATACTGCAAATTGTGAGTATAATTATGATCATGATTATGAAAACCATTATGATTATGTCATCAACAATTATGAGCCAGATACATAGACAAGGCAGAGCACAGCCAGAAAATAGTATGTTGCATCTTGAAAATATAAAATAATTGTTCAAGAGAATATAACTTGGAAAATTGAGGTTAAATCGAAAAACCCGAACATTTTTGGGCAATCTTTGTTAAAAATTGATTTTGAGTCGCGTTATGTAATTCTTTATCTTATTTGTATCTCAGCTTTTATAACTTAACACGTCCAAAAAACTTTTATGTAGTTTATGATGGACATATATATAATTTATCTATTGTTATCTCAAGATGCCAAATGTACGTTAGGATTGGGTTTTCTGTCGGTATCCCTTCTGTAATAGTCCTTATTACGGGATTTGATTTCAGAATACAGGCATTGCTCTGGTTTACAAGTGTGTTGGGTGTTGTCCCAATTTGTATCATGGATATGGTTGGCACTCGCAATATTTATTGCGTCAACGTGGCATATTGTTTTTTCCAAGTGATTGTTTTTCAGAAAGTAATTATAAAAGAATAGTTATTAAAATAAAAAATGGTTCTACAGACACGAACATCCAAGAGTAGCAAAATGGCCTACAAGCCATTTTGAGACAGCTTTCCTGTTACATAATAACAGTCAAGTTTAAATAATAAACGTTTGTTGGAATTTTTGTCGACTTTTATGGTGCCAATAAATCCTACATCAAAGCTCCAGAACTGAAACCTTTTCTCGAAGCCCTGGAAGTATCAAATTACATTTTTCAAGTTTGGTTCACAAGCTACAAGCTTTATTAAGTTATACGGAAGACTGACAGACAGACGTAAAATGTGTATCATTACCCTATTTAAAAAATAACACTGCCAGTCTTATCATGGCTATGCATACATTTATACTCACTACATTTCTTTCTAATTTTACCTTTGATCTGGGTCAACACAAGTAAAAAATTATTAGTGTAGATAACGTGTCTTCATAGACGAGCATATTTTAATGGCTGCAGTTTCTTCTGTATTGTAACTTATTGGGTAACGACTCAAAGACTTGTAGGTATAAGTATCATAGAAAGCTCTTAATAATTTCCCTATTTTTTCGTTAATATTTTAGTTTCATAATCGAATAAAATACTAGTAAAAATACCTTTTAACACTATTTTTGTGCTACTCATACCAAACAGATTATCAAACCAGAGTATATGTATGGTAAACCAACATACTGACATAAAAACATGATTTTTAAATTCAAAACTCGAATAGAAATTTTCCAATATTTGTAATTACGAAATACAATATTCTGGACATTGTACTCTTCACATATAAAATTTTGAATTAAAGTATGCAAACTAGAATAGCTCTCAAGTACTAAGATGTGGAATACGACAAAGTTTTGGCTTGAAACTTGTGTTTTTATTTTGTTAGTTATTATGTTTAAAGACTTTTTTGCGTTTGGTGAACCAGCGATATCAAAAAAGGATCACACAGATAAACCACTTGATATATTAAATGCGTTTTCATCTTGTAATATTCACGTCAACAATTTCAGAGGAGCCAATATTGACTTTGAGGTGGTCCAGAACCCAATTATTCTTCTTCGCTACTTTTCGTTTTGTCAAATAAACCGCTTGTATCCATTTGAACTGGGATCAACATATTCATCTCTAAAGATTTACAACTCATCAACCTGTATAAATTCAAAGACAAACAATGAACTATTACCACCAGACGAAGTGGCTAATAATTATGTTAAGCAAACATTTTCAGAGTTATTTCAACTAACAAGTAAAAATAAAGCTTGTGAGGCGAACATTTACCTTGATGCACCAACAGAATACAATTCTCCTCAGATGTACCAAAAAAATTGGTTCTGGGAAAAAGTTCTTAAAACTCCTATTTTGATAAATTTGGCTACGTTTTATGAAGACCAGAAGTGGAAAAAGCTCTACTTAAATACAATTCCAGTTATCTCAGTACTAATCTGTCATTCAGCTGAAATTTCGGTGTGTAGCAGTGACAAAAACGTAAAATCGTGGATTTCTGGGGTTATTTTTGAAAACTACTATTTTCCAATACTATCAGTCAATGTACTTGTATATGAATACCAGTCTCTCACACTAAAATTATTGTGTCCGTATTGTGATCCTTGTGATTCGTTTAAGACCATCCCAATTGACGTGAAATTTAATTCAGAGGTCCGAAAAGGCGTACAAGTCTTTTTAAAAGATATCGAACGCATTATTTCTAACCCTCAGTCGATTCAAGTTGTGCTGCTCAGTTTCTATAAACCTCACAAAGATTTTAAAAAGAAAGAAAGACGAAGCAGACAAGCTGTTCTGGAACATATCAAAATGTATTCCATGGATTATGATTTAACATCTCTGTACTTTTTAGCTGATATACAATTGACTTCATCGATTTTACCAAAGTCAGCAAATATTACATTTTCTACAGACTTCGACAAACACCAATCTGAGTGGGAAAACATAATTGTTGACTCGTGTATTGCGAAAAAGGCTATTAATTCTCATCCGTTGTTTCGTCCAACAATAAGGCGATACGATAACCGATATCGAAATCAGTTTCCAGACAGTCGGTTCGTAATAACCAGTACTCAACTTCAATTTGTAAGTTGTCATAGAGAACAAATGCATTGGACAAACCAGTTAGCAGAGTTGATTTCTCCTTTTGATGTTCCAACTTGGTCCCTTATTTTGACAAATTGCTTTCTCATATCGTGGATTGTCAAATTATCAAAGGAACTACAGAGTAGACAAAATAACACGACATTATATGAAATAAACTTTTTTGCGCTGGTAGCGTTTTTAGATCAATCAACAAGCATGTTCCGCAAAGTTGGTAAAACAACCAAAAAATCATTTTTCTTTTGCCTCTTCTTTGTTCCAATTAGCTGGTTGTATTTAAGCATAATTTACAAGGGAGAAAACATGACCAAATTAACCGCGGAACTTAATTTAGTTAAATTTGACACTACCAAAAAGCTGGAAGATAATCAGTTTACCACTTATACTCGTAGGGTAAATCTAGAAATTGACAAAAATGCAGACTGGTTTAACATAAGTGAACTTCGTAAGCTACATAGCAAGTATGGCACAGTGAGCACTCATGAAAAGCTTCCAGTGGTTTCTGAATTATGGTATGAGTTAACAAACTGGATAAAACCTAATGGGCATCGGGTTTATAGTTTAAACTTTTTGAAAGAAGAATTACCCAAGCAAATGTGGAATTACATCAACCACTCTGCAATGTTACCTGACTTTGGAGGAGGATTTTGGGAAGCTACTTCAACAATTCTAAATAATCATATGAACAACTGCAGCAAGTCTGCGATTATATTACACAAGCAAGAAGCTATTAAACTTCACACAATTCAAAAGCTGTTGGGTAAACCCAGTTTTCTGGGCAACGATGAAGTACTCAGAAGGTTTTGGGGATATAAACTTGACGGATATTTCCCACCCAATATGGTTTTTAGAGTAAGATATCTTTTCGAGGCTGGCGTTTTTGAGTGGTGGCAAAAGTACTTCGACTATGCCTATCTTTTAAAGCTAAACGTTAATAGCGGTAAGCTTCTTTCTACAAATAATCAAAACGCTACATCAAAAATAGGTGCTGGTGGAGAAACCACAGTAGCAATTCTGACGCTCATACCCGGGTTTGGCTTGCTAATCTCTTTAACTGTATTCGTGTTATTAGAAAATATTTCACGCATTAGAATATCTCATACTTTAGTTTTAGGATTTTTCAAAAAAGCTTTTAAAACTATCATAGAACTATTTTAAGATGTTAACAAATTGCACCAAATCTTACACATCATCTCCATCCAGCATATCCATTGTACACCTCTGTTTGCTTTCTCAAATATTCCTCCCACTCCTTTCTTCTTTTTCGCCATCCATATTCCGTCCAATTTCCCATCCCGTTTCGCCCTACTTGGCACGTGTGTTGGGCGTCGACCCAAGTTGTAAGATAGTTAAAGTTGGAATTAGCTATGTTTAATGAGCTAACCCATCGAATTACCTTTTTCAGTAATTGCTTTTACAGAAATTAATTATAATAGAATAGTAATTAAAAAAATATCATCACTACAACAACAACTTGTTATGATAAACATGTTTGCATCTTAAGAATTGTTTACTGTTTTTCTTTTGCCAGCAATTGAACTAGGGACGATCAAAATATAAGAGCATGTTCTAAACATTGTAATTTATTGCGTAAAGGCTCAAATTTTCTAAGTATTAAGATCATAAAATGAATTACCAGAGAATAGTTCCCCCATAATGGTCAGAGTTCTATAAATGAATAAACTACTGTTTAAAATGCCTATTAACACTATTCCCGTGCTACTACTACCAAAAAGATTGCCAAACAAGACTACGCGAGATACACTAGAACTTTAAATAAAATAAAGAATAAGCTGGCTTGGAACCTAAATTTGTATTAAGCGTCTGTTATTTGCTTACAGAATAAAATTACTTGTAAATTATATTGTTTAAATTTATTTATTTGGACATTAAATGTATGAAAAATAAAATTGCACTCAAGTGAAAAGATGTGGAGAAGGGCTACGTTTTTGCTGAAGCTTCGTTTTTAATTTTTGTTATTGAGTTTAATAACGATTTTTTGGCTTGCAAAACAGAGATTTCAAAAAATTATCACACAGATTAACGACTTGATTTATTAAATACTTTTTCAGCTTCTAATATACGCGTTTACAATTTCGGTTATCATTAAGAACGTGGCTATAATTATTAGAGACGGGTCTTGGTATATTTTTTTAATATTGAAAATTTATTTTTTGACTCAAAATGTTAAAATTATTTTAATGTGACATAACAAAAACTAATAAACAAAACCTAAGCTCTTATTCAGTATAAAACCAAACTCAACTTAAGAGGACCTAACCTTAACCCTTAAAGTTTTAAGAATCTTTGCTGGTCCGTTAAACTATGCGTTGTATATTTTTGAAGGATTGCGCTTATAAAAGTACTACAAATGTTAAAATCTTGATTCTCATTTTCATGTCTTGAAGTTAATAATGTATGCAATAAGTATTATTTAGAAATGAACATATATATAAAGATTGTTTACAAAGTATTAAGATATTTCAATAAATCTAATTGCTACAAGATACGTATTGCAACTTTGTTTGATTTTTATGGCAAAAGGAATCGGTTCATTTAGTCTAAAGTGGATTACATTGTCAGCCAATCATCCATCGATTCTTACATCACAATTTTCCTAGTATTATTTTATAGTACCCTAAAGTTATAAACCTGTAAAAAAGTTAAATTCAAATATAGACTCATGCATTTACGATCTTTATAGTCTTCAGCATATTAAACTTACATGTGTGTAATACTAATATACATAACGTGTTTTAAATTATATCATGACTCCAGCATCATCTTTGACATTTTATCATACGGAATGAATATACTGTTATACGTTAGTAGACAATTGGACGATCGATTTAAAATCCTCGTGTCTGACCCATATACATAACAAGAAGCCCAGACATATTTATGTAATAAGTATATTGAAAGCTAATCATGCAAATATCTTTCGCATATACATAGGTAAATATAATTGAGCATTACGTGATGAGTATCGTAACCACTAATTATCGTAGTCATAAATTGCTTTATAGATTCAAAAAATAATCAGTAGTTTAAGCTACAAAGCGGTATGATCATTATGAAACACACGGAAGTATATTAAATAGAATTTTTACAATTATGGGCGTAAATGGGGACAAATGTCAATTTAGTGAACTTACGAAACATTTTCAAATCCGTCTCTTTCTAGAAACCACTATATAGTTCTTGTTGGCAATACAACTTGTGTGCTTAAAATGTAGAGAATTCGTTTCTGAAAGTTAAAATTTGATACTGTACTGATGTTTTACCGTTTCGAGTAACTTTCTGTGCGCTACATCAAATTTTGAATTCTTCAATGGGTTCTTATCGTTCATAAAAATAAGTCGCCGCTGCTTTTAAGTAGACTCGTCTTTTTTGTTTAGTTTGGACGACTAAAGTATTACGAAACATCAAGAGACAGTTTGCACATTTGTGCGCCTAAATAAATTGTAGCAAGTTTGGTTATTTCAATTATTAACTTGAAGAAAACCTTTAAAACTTAATATATTTTGAAACGTTAGTTTTTTAAAATATAAAACTCGATCCTTAGTATTTATGAAGTCGTTTAAACTAATAAAGTACATACAATTGATCCCACTATCATTTCTAAAATGGCGCGAATCTTTAAATTATTCATAATTTCTATAGTTGCCTGCTTTTCTCAAAAGACCCCAAACTCGTTAGAGAATTTCAATTTGCCAAATTCAAAAACTTTATCTAACCTACAAGAATTACTTGAAGTTACAAGACATTGCACACTAGTCTCAATCCGTTCCTATCAAACTTTCACATGCAAAGAGAGTCATATGGAATCATCTTGTAACCTACTCTTACAAAATGTTCAGCACAAATATGAAACTCTTACAGTTTCTTATTTCGCTACAAATACATCTCAGCTACAAAACATTAGCTTAGGAACCAATCTTCATGAGAAACGACACTACTTTCGCTGTACTACATGGATAATATACGATGTTATTCACATACCTAGACAATTTTCCAATTTTGAGCCAAATATAATTATCATATTTTCAAAACTTGAAGGTCTAAAGTATCGTTTTGATCAATTCAATTTTTACAATAAGGCCAACCGATTGATTGCCATTGAGAATGATTTCCTGAAACCATTAGTACTTATTCATGCCAATCCTGAGTCTACTGAAATCTCGATTTTGTGTTTATACTGCAGTACAATTGAAATAACTACCTATCCTGTCATTATTAAACTCTCTGAAAATCCGTTTAACCCCGGAACAAAAAACTTTAACCATGAGTTAAATTGGAGGAATTTGCACAAAAGCCCAATCATATATGAGGAAATACATTTTTCCGGCATGGATATAAATTTTCTTGAAACGACTTGCTATGCGTTATATAAAAGATATGGTTTTACCGGAGCTGCATGTGCACTGCATATACTCAGCTTACGTTTTAACTTTACAATTGAAACAAAAACGAGTGAATGGGACAAACGTTTCAATGCCAGATCAATAGTTGTTCAAGATATTATCCAGTCGACAAAAACGTGGGCTTCTGACGATGGGTTTCAGACAGAATTTGGATTTATGTCGATGTCACTTTACACAAATGTTACAGTAAACGACGTCTATTTTAAGCCCTTAGCATTATCTAGTTGGTTACTGGTTTTATCTACAACTGTTTTAGTATCAATTATACTAATACTAACAAATGCAATTCGCCACAAGGCAAAATGTGTTCTAAGTAGATTTTTTTTATTATATATTCGTTCTAACTAAAAATTTAATTGATCAGCCTTTAAGCTCTAATGACACCATTGGCCCGAACCTAAATTTAGGCACACTAATTTTTTGTTTATGGTGCTTTTGCTCCATGCACGCTAATCATGCCTATAAAGCAGGTGTATTTTCTGATAGCATCTTACAGGATGATTATAGTTTCCCTGAAACTACAGACGAAATGATGGAATCTTCGTGGGAAAAATATACAACCATGGTATATTATAAAGGGGCTGGATTATCGCAAAATTGTTGGTTCAACTACATATTCAGTAGTTTCAAAACGTCAACTACATTTTCGAAACTGGTAAAAGATGTTAATTGTAAGCCATTTTCTGTGGTAGACTTTGCATATAATATTGACCAATGGTCAAAGTCATTGGAACTAAATTGGCATGGTAATACTTCTTCGAAACAAAAAAACATTATAATAATCGAGGAGATTGGTACACTACAATTGATGAAACTTTGCGTGAATATTTATAAATCAAAAGTTAAGATGTCAGAAATTTATCCCATTCCTCAAGCAGTCTTGCCTTCATTTTTTACAACTAATTCAGGAGGTATGGTCGCACGTCTAATCACGATGGGTTTACAGTCTTTTAGTGAATCAGGTTTAAGACAACTTTGGGAAAAGAATGATTGGTTTTCTGTAAAAATATTTGCTATGGATTATTTTAAGAATACTTTCATGAACATTGGGGATAATTCAACAGATTACTCTGAAATCAATTACTTGTTACCATTTGTCAAGAAAGAAATAATTTCTCATAAATACGAACCGGTAGACAAATTGGTTTATATAGAAGGAGCACAGTTTCTTTCGGGTTTTCTTTGTTTTTCATCAATTGTGTTCGTTACTGAATGTATTATTTTCAAGAAGTTTACCCTAAAAGGTTTTAAGAATATGTGCTTGTCCGTGAAGTTACACGTTGGTTATTATTTGAGTTATGCTTCGTTTAAAATTACAACAACTGTTCAAAACGCAGTACCATTTTCATGGCGAAATTAAGTTATTAATTTATGTAATAAATATTACTGAGAAAGGAAGTTGAATAAAAAGATTATTTTATAAAATGCTAGAGTATTTCTATAGATTATATTGCTAAAAGATAATTAGGTGGCTACTTTGTTTATAACCAATGTCAAAATTAAGCAATTTATGTATGCTAAAATAAACTACATTAGGGGCCAATCAATTAGTACTAAAGAAGTCTCTCTTTTCACACAATATTACTTACAAAACAGGGCTTTTAAGTTTTTTAATACAGTTTATTACAATAAGTAAAATTGTCCAATATCCTCTAAGTCTATAAAATAAAATAATCATGCATCTTTTATGTAACATAAAAGTTTCATTGAACAAAGCTTCATCAGGCAATCGAATTATATTTAAGCAGTTCTAACCAAAATTTTACCAAAGAGAAATCTAATTTATTTTAAAAAATTGAACACACAAAAAAGCATCAAAATTAAGTATACGACGATATTTAAGCGACGTAAGTTTTAACAACCAATTTTGAATTTAAGTTTCCGACAAGCTCCAATTAATTTTTTAAAACCCTAACGTGTATATCTTTCTCTTTTTATTTAATTTCCCATATGCCAGCCTCCATACGAGCCTTTTGACACTCATCATTCTCACTCCCTTCTAATTTCCTCTCATTCCGCCGCACAGTTCACATCACCACTTCCCCTCCTTCACTCCATGTCTTTGTCTCAAATGACCCCCACAATTCCCTTTAAACTCAATTCAACTCAACTAAATCTCACACATCACCTCCATCCAGTATATCTACTAGTCACATCTATCCACACTCTCAAATTAATCCCACTCGTATGTTCTTGTTCTTCATCCATATTCCGTCCAAATTCCCATCCCCTTTCGCCCCAATTTGCACGTGTGTTGGGCGTTGTCTCAAATTTTAAGATAGTCACAATTTAAATTAGCTATGTTTGATGAGCAAACCCATCAAATTACCTTTTTCCAGTAATTGCTTTTACAGAAAGTAATTATAAAAGAATAATAATTAAAACTGGAAAAAGATCGGTAAACTGATCATGCTAGCGAAGCGAATTGTCCTGCAAGAGTTTTTGTGACAGCATTTCTGTTACATATTCCTGGTCTTCTCTAGAAACAAGATTGTGTTTTTTACTATTTTTGCCGACCTTTAAGATTTCAATAATTTCTACATCAAAGCTCCATAACCCGAAATTTTTTCAAAGCCTTGTTTTCAAAGGTTTCCCAAAAACTTGTTTAAATAATAAATTCAAATTATTGATTCTATTTCGCTTTTGACACGTATTTTTGTGCTCAGTGCTACTATAGAACCACAAGCGTCAAAATCTTATGTTCTTTCTGAAATGCATATATTTTCGGAAACTCGCATTATTTGTTCAACCGTTTCAGAAAAATAACTGTAAAATCGTAATTTGACTTGTTGTGAATAGTGTGTAATTGTTTAATACAGCTGCATTACTATTTGTACTGAACTCCATGTTAACTTCAGCATATACAATCACGGGCGTACATTTTTGGAATAACGTTACTTGAAGTGTTAAACATATAATCAAAACTGCTTATTCAACGCTCGACAAACTTGTATACCCTAATTGTCATATATTACATATCACGATGTGGAAAACGATGGTTTTTGGATTTCATTTCTCTTTTGTACTCTTATGTTTCCTTAAAAGTTATTTGACTTTCGCCCTAATACACTCAAAACCGAAACATTCTTCTAATCAACTCAGCATCATAAATGCGTTTAGTGGCTGTAATATACGTTTTATAAACTTTGAAGGTCGTAATATTGATTTCGAAGTAGTACAGGAACCTATTATTCTTCTTCGTTACTTATCTCCGCTGAATGATGGGCTTTTGTACCCATTTGAGTTTGGCTCAGTTTTCGATATTTCAATCAACTCATCTGTTTCCTTAACTTCTAACACAAAGGAAACAGAGCATCCACCAGAACAAGTAGCTGATAGTTTTGTGGCACAAACTCTCACAGTATCATTTCAACTCAGTAGTAAAAATAAACAATGT
>JAQFXM010008316.1:0-10814 GCA_034693345.1 Entomobrya multifasciata | reverse complement strand
ACCCAATCTCTTTTTCTCTCCAACATCTCACTACACTTAACAAATTACTTAACTAACCACACAATTAAAATTTAATTAAACTTTATCAACACTTGTCTCGTTGGTCAACAAAAAACCAACAACAAAAAATCAGTTTTCACTTTTGGTCAGAACACCAGTCTACAGTTCAAACAATTAAATATTTATTGACACAACAAATTTAAAAGTTAATTATTAATTAAAAGTTAAAGACTGAATTGTAATTTTGATGACGAATGTAAACAAGCCGGCATCAGAAGAGTAACAGGTGACGGTGCACTTGGGTGGTGGGATCGAGATCAAGTGGAACGAAGAAACACAACACAGCAGCCAAGCCAAACAAGCAGGAAAAAAGGTAAATGCACTTTTCCAAGTCAGCAGAGAAAAGAGGATCGAGATCGAATGCTGCTTGCTGCACACACGCATGCTTTGCTGACTTGAGTTGAGAAAAGCTTGAGCCCAAAACGATGCATTGCATCGTTGCACTAAAACAAGCTATTTGACTTTTTTTCATTTTTCGCTTTTTGCATTTTTTGAGAAAAATTTGAAGCAAAAATATGCAAATGATTTCGTCAATTTTTTCTTGACATTTTTTTATTCAAATTTTTAAAATCCTCGATTTTCATTGGTTCATTTTAAAATTTGTCCCTTTTTAAATCAATTTATTGATTGGTTGATTTAATTCGTATGGAAGTTTTTATTGGTTGTGTGATGAACTGATGAATAAACAGTTAAACAGCAATAATGCACACACTCAGCATGATTTTAATTTTTAACTATGGTTTATTTATGACGATGATGAAAAAACATGGTGTGGTGATCATTAAGAAAAACATAATGGCTCATTCAAAAAACAAACTGATCATCATCATTTAAACTAAAACTAATCCATTAAGTAGTTTAATTACTTAAACAACCTTCGTCAATATATATTTTTTAACACGCATAAATTATAAAATTACACAATACGTGCTTAAAGATTATAAATTAAACTACAAATCTACAAATTTTTCTGCAAAGATGTTTGTGCATTTCAACATCTCATGTATTTCAGACAGTTACCAAAAAAAACAACGAACATGTAATTTCCCAGACGAAAATATAACCTCCAGTTAAACAAACTACCAAATCTTCTCATTTTACAATTTTTAAAGGTCGGTCCAAAAATAAACGTTAGCCAAGTATTTAGCATTGAATGTTTACCGGTTAAGTCTAGTGCACAAGTTTAATAAGCATTTAAAATGAAACAAGAAAAATATGTGAGTGTGTTGCAGTTTTTTAGTGTGTTATACAGTTCAGTAATAAAATTGTGAATACAAATTCATTATTTTCGCATGAAAATAAATTCGAACAACTCAGCAATATCACAGTAAGCAGCTCTATGCAGACGTAAAAATAAAATGTACAGCTATTTTTTATTATAATTATTTGGCAATGAGATTTAAAATTTAAAACAAAGTATAAAGTATGCTGTGTAATGTACCTTGTGACGTTATGCATAAATGAATACTGAAGAAAATAAATACATTGTAATTTTACTATTGGTTGAGTTATCCAGTCAAGAAAAAATAGAAGCAAAATTTTTATCAGTAAAGTAGACTTACATTTTCAATTTGGCGGACTCGGTGGAAAATTAAATGTTTGTTTTTGAAAATGGAATACGAATTTTTTGAAAACCTGCAAATTTTACTCCAATTTAAATTTCGCGCTTTCCATTTATACTAATTTACATATTTTATTTTTTGTAAAATAGGCGTTTAAATATAAATTCGATTTTCGACACTATCGTCAAACCTTCCAAAAACCGCCAACTTTCAAAAATGTCGTTTTCGACTAGGAAAAATTATGCATATCAACCAATCAAGCATCCGCCACCAGATATTCAAGAGTGCTTACTACAGCCATCTTCATCATCGTCTTCATCATTATCAGATAAGCCTCGTCGCTCGACAACAGCCAAATCACCACAATCTTTACTATTTTTCTTAATTGTTGTACTGTTAAGTATGTATATAGTTTTAAGTGTGCTGTTACCAGAAAAGAATAGCTGGTTTACTATAATTTCCACTGGACCAAGTGCAAGTTCAAGGGTTGTCCCTAGTGACATTGCAGAACCTTCGAATGTATTGATAAGCTTACCTGAAGGTCATCAGGATAACAAATTAAATCAAATTAATTTAACATTTAAAGTGCCAATTAACTTAACCACAATAATACCAGGTAAGTTAACTAATTAGAGGTTCTTTATAAATTAAGGGGCTGTTCATAAATAACGAGAACTGAATTTATTTTTAAAGGTACTACAGTCGCACCAACTACAAGCTTATCAGTGACCGATAAGCAGATAGCCTGTGTAATTCCTAAACTGGATCCATTCGATAAAACTATAAAGCACCTTACCAAGCCACCCAAATTTGTGAACTGTTCAGCAGAGAAAAAGTTTCCCCTTTTATTTGAGTCCTTTGAGAATTCGACTATTGTACCTTATCCTGATCAGATAAGGGCTCAAGGGTATTCAAGCTGTTGTTTTAGAAAAATTGAAAGGGATAATGAGGATAGTAATCCGGATGACGATTATAAGAGGTCGGAGGAATGTTGGCCGATTTCGGTGACTAATGTAACGGTGGTGAAAAATGATGTGGAGTTTGTGGCAATTTATTGTAGATTTCTTAATGAAAGTGGTGTTGCGGGGGTGGCAACTACGACGACATCAAAGCCGGGGTTAAAAAATGGTACAGGGGGTTTACTTGATGATGAGGAAGTGTTGGGGCATCAGAATGATCACATTGTGGATATGCATGTTGTGGTAAGGCTGAAACCGGAAGTGGAGAAAAGGGTTGAGGATTTTTATGAAAGGTTGATAAAGGCAATGGTTAAAGAGGGTAAAGTGGTAAAGAAAAGGAAAAGGGTTAAAAAGAGAAAAAAAGTTAAGAGGAGAAAAAGTAGGGATTTGGACGATGAGGAAGAAGAAGTGAGCGGGGATGGAAATTTGACTGGGAAGGGACGAGAGGGATTAAGAGGGAAAATGGAGAGGGAGAGAGTGAACGTGGTTATTTTGGGAATTGATGCGGTTTCTCATATGAATTTTTTGAGGGTTATGCCCAGTGTGAGGAAATACTTGATGGAGGATTTGGGGGCGGTGGAAATGCAGGCTTTTAATAAAATGGGAGGTGAGAAAAATTTCGAAAATTTCGAAAATTCCAAAAATCAAAATTTCGAAAATTAACTTTTGTGTATTTTTTTCCTAGATAACACATACCCCAACATGGCCGCTGCCCTAACAAGCTATAACCTAACCCAAATGGAATCCTGCTCGAAAAATCGAGCATTTGACTCGTGTCCCTTCATCTGGAAAGATTACGCATCCCAGGGATATCGAACCTCTTACGGTGAAGACTCCACCTGGATGGGAATATTTAACTATCTAAAACGTGGATTTGAAATCTCCCCAACCGACTACTACCTCCGTCCTTATGGTGAAGCAGCCGATGCTCTTATCGGAACAAATAAGCGTCTCAACGCCAAAATTTGTCAGGGGCCTCGCTTATCATTTGAGGTCCTTTTAAATTACATGAAAAAACTAGCATTTACGATGAATCATACCCGAAGATATTTTCAGCTTATCTGGGCCACCTCCTTGACCCATGATTATCTTAATGATGGTCACATGGGTGATAAGCCATTACTTAATTTTTTCAAGTGGATGAATACTAATAATTATCTTAATGATACCGTATTTATTTTAATGAGTGATCATGGTATAAGATGGGGTGAAATTAGGGACTATCTTCAAGGTCAACTTGAGGAAAGGTTACCATTTTTATATTTCGTATTACCCCAGTGGTTCAAAAAAAGATATTCGCGGGCATATCAAAATTTGAAAATGAATAGGGAAAGACTGACAACCCATTATGATTTGCATGAGACCCTAGTTGACCTTTTGAATTTGGGGTCATTGACCGAAAGTAGTTTAGAAAATAGGGAGAAGGCCCTTAAGGGTCAAAGAAAGCTTAGCCGAGGCCTCAGTCAATTTTTACCTATTCCAAAATACAGAACTTGTGAAATGGCGGGAATCGTGGAGCACTATTGCACCTGTCATCAAACCAAAGTTTTGAATTTACCGCCGAATGAAAAAGATTTTCCGCCTGTTGTGCAACAAGCAGCTAATTTTATAATTTATTCTATAAATCTACAAATTTCAAAGCATGGAGATAACTGCGCTTATTTAAGACTGGGAAGGGTTAAACGAGCAATGCAATTTGGTTTAGAATTCGATAAAAATAAGGGCAAAAATGGGTTATCAGTTGGATATCAACTAGTCCTTGAAACTAGTCCGGGAGGTGGCGTATTCGAGGGAAGTGTACAAAAAGATAAAGTGGGATTTTGGCAGGTTTCGGGTACAATTAGTAGAATAAATTTGTATGGTAATCAGAGTCATTGTGTGACGGATAAGGTGTTAAAATTGTATTGTTACTGTTTAGATTTATTGAAAAGCTCAACTATTCAAAATAAGATAAGATGATGATGAAAATAAAAAGAGATGTTCGATTAAATGGCTTTGTTTTTAATTCATTAAATTTTCACATCAAATTCAAAAACTAACTGTTACGGTGCCGGCAAACAAATCCAACAATCAGAAAAGACAATAGTTAACCCAACATTATACTGAAGTTTCTCAAAATAACTTTTTTTCTGCAAAATGGAAAAAACAAGTCTGGAAAACTAGCATTGACTTTTATTTGTATTGCCATAATTTACTTATAAATTTATAGTGATGTTTGTTTTATTAGCAGCTTTTATGTGCTAATATATATAACTTTGCATTAGAAAAAATATTAGCATGATGATAGTCAAAAATTGCGTTTTTTGTATTATCATGAATGTACGAATGACAACTTATGGAGTAGTTTTGAATTAGTCTAAATGGACTCCCTATTGTTATAAATAGTCCGTTTCATAATTCCGTAGCCAAATTTAAATTCCAATATCTTGAACACATGACCACGCATTGATTGGAAACTTGTATCATTAGATAGCCAAGAGTCTAGCTTAAAAAATATGCATAAACTTTGGCATGCATGTACATCTATTTATTTGTAGAAACTCAGAAACCAAAACTATGATAAGCTACAATTAGAAAAAGTTTGATGTTATTTCATTGTGCTGCAAATTTGGTGACCTGTCTTTTGGACTGATCAAGTGAAAATAAAATACTGCTTTTGGTATATTATTGCCCAGATTTTGTCTACAAAAATAGCTGTCAAACAGTCTTCATTGGCGAAATTAGAATCAGCCACGACAAAAAAATCGACCACTTGTCAAAATTACGGTAAAAGTAGAAGTATAAATTGAGATTCCGGAGAAAAACGAAGAGTATTCAGGTATCCAATACCACTAAAAATAAAGCGTGCTTTTAGCAACAATTTGAGAAGTTTTGATTATTTGCAGATTAGTTTCTGACGATTGGCCAGCTGAGTTACTCAAATTTTACATCTTTTCAAAATCGATTGCGCAAATTGGATTTTGATGCAAATCAGCTCCCTTGCTATTTCGAATTTCTTTGCTTATCAGATCAAATGGTGACTGTAACTGAAGCACCCGTTTATTATGACTAGTTTAAAACAAAGATGACTAATGTTTTCCAACAAATAAGGAAGTTGTGTCAATCTGAATTGTTGAGTAAGAAAATTGTCCTGAAAAGCAGGATTTTCACCGAATTTTTCGAAACCATGCTACTCCTACATAGAAGCAGCTAGACTAAAATCCTTCGGCACATTTTTTAGTTAGAGGTTTGCCTATATTTTCATGCCAACTTCCAAACAATCCGTGGGCATTTGTCCGAGTTATTGTAATTTAAATTTGGCTACGAAATTATGAAATGAACTATGTATGTCTTACTAGCTTACTCGTCCAAAAATGACATTTTTAAAATAAATGGATCAAACCCAGTGCAGTTTTTGATTCGATGTGTGACACGGCATGATGTTTTACTTGTTTTGAGTCATTCTTGATTTGACCACTTATGTTAGAAAGCTCGTTCAAAATGAGCGAAGATCTTTTCTTATGGAGCTCAAATAATCTGAATTTATCCATTTCAAAACTCGATGAGGAGTTTGGAGCTGAGCTCAATTCAACCGAAATTTTACTAGCAGTCATTAAAATTTCCAGAGGGTTTGCATATTATCTACAGGCTGGAATGCTATCTTTATGGTAACAAATGTCCAAAATCGGCTAACAACAATTCAAATGAACCAGTTGAAATGTTTTTATCGAATTCTGTGTTTGTATGAATTTTATCAATTTTTTTATTGCGGAAAAACTTTAGTGTATAATATTCACGACAACTGTTTAAAATGGATTGATCGATTTAATGTCTAGCCACCACGGGGAATTCGTTGGTTCCCATCAGTGTGTTTCCCTGGGAACGGCAACGCAGCTCCCTTGACAAAAAATATATTGATGCATTATTCGACTAATTGGTCATAAATTTTAAAATATAATTTCTCGTGTTACCTGGCCGAAGGTCATGACTCCCCAAACAATCACTACAAGCACGGCTATCGTGAGTTTCATGGTTTCGACTTCTGAACGTAGTTTAAAATAAGGATGATATCAATTAGAGCTGGAGATTGACTTATAGCTTGGTGCTTCATTAGTAAGACCTTATATACCCAATAGTGCAGTCAAATATAGTGACATTTAATTGGACTCTGGATATCTTTAAATTATTAAAACAGCCTGATTTTTTATTTACGACTTGTCTGCTCATTTACTTACTGCAATAAAACAAGTAAGGAGTCTTTTCTGGTGTGGACCCATTCAATACCAAAGTAGTCTACGTATGCTTACTACTTTATATGTATGTTTCCATAAATTTAAATTGGATACAATTATGAGCATCTGTTTTTAAGTTTTTCTAATCAATTGACGTCATTCTTTTCAACTATTAAAGGGAAAGCCGGTTAAATCAAATTGTTACCAGACAATTTTAGACCTAAGATTTATGGGTTTCAATTAATCAAACAAAGAATTGTTTCCATCGTAATTGATTGAAACCTTTAATTTAGATATAATATAATTGTGAATCGGCAAAAATGAAACAAATAAACAATGTTGTAGAACAGGCTGCTAATTTTATAATTTATGCGATTAATCTCCAAATATCTAAAAATGGAAGGGTTAAACATGCAATACAATTTAGTTTAGAATTTGATAAAAATAAGGGCTAAAATGGTTTATCAGTCCGTTATCAATTAGTCCTTGAAATAGTCCGCTAGGTGGCGTATTTGAGAAAATCGTGTAACAAGATGTAAAAAGTGGAATTTTTACAGTTTCGAGTACAATCAGTAAAAAAAATTGTATGTTAACCAGAGTCACCGTGTGACGAATCGGGTGTTAAAGTTGTAGTGTTACTTTTTAAATTTATTGAAGAGCTCAGCTATTCCAACTAAGACAAGATGACGACGAAAAAAACAATTTTGAATAACGTCCGATCATATGACTGTTTTTAAGTCTATTAAATTTTCATATTAAAATTCATGTACGAATTGAAGGATGGACAAATACCTTTAAGCATAAAAGATTTGCATACGCAAAGTAAGTTGGTTAAAACAGTTAAAATTGGGTATCGAGCGTAATTTCTGACAGAAAGGATTTTTAACAAATAAGCTACAAAATATTTCATTTGCTAATATTTTAATATGTATATAAAATTCAGCAAGTTAAAGTTAGCCTGAGAAATATGTTGGCTTGGTTTAAACTGTACGTTAAAATACACAAAGATATAATCCATATATTGATCGATATATTAATCAAATTTAAGCAGCTAATAATGTAACAAGGAAATCCAATCCTTGCATAAAAAATTCTGGAAATGTATTCTTGTTTATGTTAAAAAAATGGATACGCAATTTCTACTTGAAAGTTTTTCGGACAACTTTTCGCAAATTTCCAAAATCCTGTCCGTCTTGAAGCCATTTTCAGACTTTTTCTAACAAATTCTCCAGATGCATTGACAACTTCATCAATCTGAGTAGCTTCTTGAAATTCAAACCCCAGAGCTGAAATGACCGCTGCGCAAACAAACATAAATAGTAACACATAATCTAAAAGTATATTATAACCTATAATAAGAACATAGCTCATTACTACATAAATTGCCAATGTGATAACATGATGTATGGATACCTCAATACATGCGAATACATCATTTACCACTGTATTAGTTATCTGAGCAGTTCGGTACAACTGAATTGCCTCGTTTTCCTCAAATGTTCCCAAGTGAGTTGTAATTCGGTATTCTATTGTGTGAGGTGAATTAGATTCGGATTGATGTAATCGGAGTCTCGGGGAAACATTTATAGGAGTAATGAAATACGAACAGCTTGTTTCATGTATTACATAGCTAAAACATATATAAACACACTGTATTCCAAAGTTACAACAACAAGAACTCTCCCAAAATAATAAAATTAGAAGTGGAATCCTATTAAACACAATGGAAATTTCTATTTCCAGAACGTCTTGAGTTAGCCTATGAATAGGTTCATTTGGAACACAAACAACAAGTGCGAATCCTATGGGAATAATTGTACACGCCGTACAGGCTATAAAAAACATGACTTGGTAGCCAAGAACTTTCTTTTTCATTTGTTCCGACATTTGAACACGGTTGGATTCCATTAGATCTACAAGAGAATTGAATGTTCTCAATTTCAATCTGTAACTCCAAAATATTTTAACATTTTGTAAAGTGCTTTACATTTAATATAATTCGCGTGTTGGAACAACTGATTCAGGCCATATATCACATGATGTCGTTTATTGCTTAGTCTTCTATTTATTAGAAGTATTATTGACACGATAGACAATTCGATCCAGCCGGTCAAATAAGATGCAATCTCAACTGATGTCCCAAAAGTGTTTTCATCATAGTATTTCATCACAAGCCAACCCAGCATGAATATTGAAAACAAGCTGCCACATATTTGAGTCAAGAAACCATTCCAATTGACGTAATTATTTGTAGGAATGAACTTTCTAGATTGAGGATCCCAGTCATAATTTCCAACTAGAACAAACTTTATACGGTAATGGATAAAGTATCCAAGTAAGCTGTGACTCCATTCGTTGAGCATTTTAATAATACTACGTTTACTAAAAAACAAAGCCGATGAAAAACGAATTTATTCTGAGGCAGTTGCTCAAAAGACTATCAATTTGACAGAGCTTGTTTACGAACGAATTAGTCCACTATAGCAATGGTTCAACTGAATACAAACTGTTTTATATAACAATATGTTAACCTCTATGAAAGTCACTTATTGAATCTGTTATTTTTTTAAACTAATTTTTAAAAACAATAACAGATTCAATAAGTTCATAACAAGAAATTTCCTTTGAACTTGCGGTACTTAATCGATTAAATATATTTAACTTTATTGTATTTCAAAAAAATGAAAAATTCATAAACATATCCATAACGAATACACATCGATAGTTACAACTTTTGAATCCAACAACTGAACAAGTTGGTACTCGGAAACAAAAACTTTTAGTTACAGATCTCTGGATCCTAAAATTGAACACGGCACTGTGATTGCTATATATCAAAACGTTCACCTCTTCCTTTTCTAGTAAACATGTTGTACCCCTAACGGAATTCCTGTACTGCTCTGAGTAGGGAATTTCATCATTTTGTGGTAAGGTAACACATACTTTGCGGAGGTCGTACTCAGAAGTCTCGCAGAGTTTGAGTACCTTTTCATCGCTTTTTGTCACTGCAATCCTAAGTTACCAATTCTCAAAATAAATGAGCATGGAATTTTGACTTTTTGGCAGATCAAACTTTGGCACCCAATAACTTTGATCAGGGTTGTCCATTTGAGCTGAAACCTTCACAGAGGAGCAATACCCATGATATGTTTTACAAAACTTGGGAATAAAAGTTTTTTAAAATTTAGCCCAGAAATGGCCCTTAAGCAAGTGGTCCTTTATCAATAATTTACGAGACCCATCAATATTTAGTACTGACTGCAATGGGTAGGCTGGAGCCAAGTATTACATACACTTACAACGGTCACTGGGTCTTCCTTCCATCTAGAGAACATCACAGGTGGTATTATTTATTAAATCGTGCAATTCCAGGTGGATATGCAGCTTGGAGTTACAAACAAGGTGAAGTATATACTACATGTGTAGAGCACTTGAAACATCGCACCTAGAGTATCTCTTCAAACCAGTGAAACAGGCACAACAATATAACTTATAATAAAATCGCTACCAGACTCACTCGTTGATATAGCAACCAAAGAGGAATACAAGGGCTCTAAATGTTTTCACATTTACGCCAATAATTTGGAGAAGGACGTTTCTCTGTTATCAGAAATGTGGTGCATAGTTTTATAGTACACTATTCAATTTTTAACCTGTGGACGATGATCAAAAGACCGAAGTGACACCTTAGCAAACTGTTTTGTAATATAATTGATAGGTAATTTATGAAACTCGAAATAACGAGGGAAAAAAATGTTTTCAAAAATATTATTTAGTGTATGACGTTAAGTTAGTTAAATTTTCGAAACGCAAGAAAGTGTTTTTAATTCACTTGATTCAATAAATATCAAATTCTTAATACCCAAATATAAATATTTGTACTTTAAGGGATTTTTAGGAACTTGGTTACCATAAAGTTCGTAAAATTTACATGTTATTCAAATTGGTATGACTTGACATGTTCTAAAGGCCCAAAGCTCAATATATTTTAAAAACCAAATTGAATGTTTTTTTCTCAGAGT